>JANAVB010038616.1:7701132-7953632 GCA_029216955.1 Iris pallida | reverse complement strand
TAACGTAACTTGAATGGATCCTTGTGTATTGATTGGGGCGGGGTGAGTAGAATTGGTTATGTGATCATTATCCCCAGTAGCTGTATTCATGTGCCTCTTAGTTGTATTCATGTGTCCCTAAGCTGTTTACATAACCATATTGTATTCTAAATCACGTAGCCACTTACAGTCTTTACTATCATGTATTTACTTTCAGTTACAAAATATCTCCTGTTTTCCTGTACTTCTTTTCAGCATTTTCGATATTTTACTCTATTGCATGATTTATACTCCTAACCTGTTATGAACTGTTTGAGAGATATGTGCTCGTTCCCGTCCTGACTGGACCAGTTGAAAATTTTACAGTGTATGATGAGGCTCTGATGTCTATCCCTCATGGTGCAGCTTTAGACATCACTAGTGACTTGGACCTACTTGCAGTTGATGATACTTCCCTAGATTAGGATGTTTTTACATTTCTGGATTCTGTATTGAGTTTCTGAGATGTTATTTGGATATGTACTTATTTAGACACTTAGAACTCTAGATTGTATCTCTGTGTTTTCATTTCTGGATATTTATCTATCTTTTCTTTCATGTTCTACCTTAGATGTGATTGAGTTATATTCTGTTATATCACCCCCATTCGGGGAGTATAACTGTTTATTACCTTTATCTGTTAGATATTGTGACCTAGGACAGTGTTCTACCGTCGACACTGCGGCGTAGGCTGGACGTACCCACGTCTCGTGCCCTTACTCTAGGGTGCGGGTCGTGACATTGTGTTCGTCTTCCAAAGCCTCTACAAAAATTTCGGGCTCTCCCCCATCAGTCAGTAGCAAATACTCACCCGGTGAGTATCTCGTAGATGGTCGACGCTCTCTGTTGCTCCTTCTCAATAGAGCCACTGGTGGTGGCTGTATACCAACAGCCTCCTCCCCTTCAGAAACTGCCTCCCCGGCATGCTCATCCTCCTGCGGGACACCCTGACCACCATCAGCAGGCTGATGATCAAGGTTGGGAGCAACTCCATGTACTGGCTCCCCCATAACTGGATCCTCTGCGATGTCCTCTGGAAACTGCTTGAAGCGAAATGACTCTAACTCAGGCAATTCCTCAGCCTCAGAAGGTATTTCGGAATCATGAGTGTTGGTCTTGGTATGATCTTCGACGAATACCACGTCCATGCTTCTGTAGAGTTTTCTTTCTACTGGGTCGTAGAGTCTATAGCCAAACTCATCCCGACCTAGCCGATAAAGACACACCGCCTCGTCTTCGTCTTAAGTTTGGACCTCTCGTCCTTCGGTACATGCACGAAGGCCTTACAACCAAACACTTACAGGTGATTGTATGACGGCTCTTTGTCGTACCATACTTTCTCAGGCACATCATCCTACAAAGTAGCGCTAGGAGATAAATTAATAACATAAGCAGCTGTGAGAAGAGCCTCACCCCAATAACTACCTGGCAAATTTGCTTCTGACAGCAAACATCGCGTCCTCTCTATCAGTGTCATGTTCATGCGCTCCGCTACACCAATGAGATGAGGTGTCTTGGACGGAGTCTTTTGGTGTCGTATCCCTTGCTCTATGCTGTAGAGGCTAAAAATCAAGCTGCGTCACGTATTAAAGTGTTAGATCTTCAAATGGCACCAAATTATTACATTGTGCCAAACCATCAGGTTGCACCGACATCAGGTTGCGTAGGATTCAGGCTGCACATGAGTCAGGTTGTGTCATGACCCGTATCCAGTGTAAGGGCATGAGACGTGAGTACGTCCAACCTACGCCGCAGTGTCGACGATAGAACGCTGTCCTAGGTCCAACATCTAACACAATCTAGAATATGCTCCAATTAGAGAATGATATATATATGGTATAACTCAATCACAATAACTAAGATGAAATAGAAGAAAGATAATCTCAACAGAGAGTCACAATATGAATAATAATTCCGGTGTAAACCACACCATAATAAAATCTCAATACAATCACAATGTCTCATAACTAGGTAATAATATCAGCCTAATCTAACTCATGGCAAGTCCTCAGCGACTACTGGATCCTGCTGAGGGTCCAGGTCACCTTGTCAATTAGGCCTGCTCCATAGTAAGTGTCACAGCAATCCTCATCATCTGTATTATTTTCAACGGGTCCAGTCAGGACAGGAACGAATACATATCTCTCGTACAGTTCATAACATGAAATAAAATATAAAACAAGCTATAGAATAATATACATGAACTGCTGTAAAGAAATAGTAGAGAGACTGTAAAAAGAAGAACATAATATAGTGGAAATAGATATACATGATATAGATAAGAAAACTGAGCTAACTACGTGATTCAGAGCACATGTTTGGTTATGTAAACAGGCTTAGGTTATACATGACTTAAATCTAGTTTGGAGTTATACATGAAATGGTGTAGTTCACATAACCAAATAAATACTCCTCCTGCCCCAATCAGTACACAAAGATCTGTCCAGGTTATGTTATTGCACATGAAAGTAGTGTGTCACATGGATAGCTAGTCCATATGCACACTGGGTTATACATGAAGGCTCACATGATCATGAGTGTACATGAATATCACATGAGTATACATGAATAAGTACGAATATAATGAGTAGACGATGCACATGATAAAGTACAAGAATACAATATACCCGATGTATCCGAGGGGATAACATCGTATGAAGAGATCCATATAGTACTAATCCGTGATAATATCGTGATAGCAACAAGTAAACTAGTCTATAACAAGTAAATATGTCCAAGCAAGAATAAAACGGTCAGAGAATGTACTCGCCTAACAATCTGAGCTGCTGATGAGGATGTGTAACTGAACTGGAGTGATGTAAACCTATTTAAAGTAACCACAAGTCACAACATGGTCTAACATATTACAAGAAAGGGCTACAATGCAATTCTACATGCTTCTAAGTCCTTTTAGGTAAAAGTCAACCCTTGGTCAACTCTGGTCAAACCTGGCCAACTCTGGTCAACTATAAGTCAAATAGTCTGTTTACTAATTTTTAGGTCACACACAAGTTTACAAGTCAATCCGAGTTCGTTTGAGTCGATTTGGAATAAGTTTGACCCAAGTTGACTTTTGTCGACTTGGTCAACTTGTCGGTCAACTCAACTAACTAGGCTCATAGGGTCGATCCTAATCTGTCCCAATACCTTATGGTTACATTCATAATTCAATCCACCACATACATAGGTATATTCACATTCATATATATATATATATATATATATTATATATATTATATATTATATATATATATATATATATATTATATATATATAGATATATATATATTTTTTTTATATATATCTATATATATATATATAATATATATATATATTAATATATATGTATATTTATATATAAATATATAAATATATGTATATATCTATATATATATATATATATATATATATATATAGATAATATATATATAATAGATTATATATAAATATATCTTATATATATTATATATATTATATATAGATATATATATATATATATATATATTATATATATATATATATATATATATATATCTATTATATATATAATATATATATAATATTAATAATATATATATATATATAAATATATAATATCTATAGTATATATTATATTTATTATAATATATATATAATATATATATATATATATATATATATATAATATAAATATATATATATATATATATATATTATATATATATATATATATCTATATATATATTATATATATAGATATATTATTAGATATATATATATATTATATATATATATATTAATATATAATATATTATAAATATATATATATATATATATATATATATATATCTATTATATATAAACACATGTATATCTATACATACACATATAATAATATATGTGACTGAAGGAAGTGTGTGATAAAGGACTGCTATATGGCTCTAATCTGAGATTAAAAGCCAAGTTCTTAACTATGGGGATATATCATATATAAATACATATACACATATATCTATTTAAAGGGAAACTTATACATATATAGACATATACATAGATATACATGTACATACTCCTATAGGTAAAGGAAATAGGCTACTCGAATCCGAGAAGTGGACTCAAACCTGGAAATCATAACCTTGAACCCTCATTCCAACATATTTACATATATACAAGTCATTTACAAATAAATATATATATCTACTCACATATACATATATATACATAAAGGAAAAATCCAAATTGTATATGTAATTGGTAATTAAATAGGATATAAAACCAAGGATCAACTACCACAAACTTAGAATGTCATATATGGATCGTGAACTCAGAAATTGATACATAAAAGTTAGAAAATCAAAATATTGCAAAACTATTCAATTTACATTGAAGGAAAAACCCAAATTTCACATATCGACCCAAATCACAAAATACACTACTAGAACCCGTGAAACATGGCAAGTACGTTGGCCTCAACATGTGAGACATGCTCGGGTACTCACGGAGTCAAAACCGTGTCCGTGTCGTGTCCAGAGAATGCGTATCGAAAAATTGATTTCGCGTGTCAAGAGCGCGTATATCGCTCGATTGAGCGCCACACACGCAACGAGAAGCCTCGTGCTCGTGCACACAGCTAGGTAGGGTCCCGGGGTTGGGCTAGGACACGCTGACATGACACCATGTCACGCCTACGTGACACGACGACCCAAGACAGCTGTGCGGCCTGCACGCGCCCGCGTGCGTGCGTGCTTGTGGGCGCGTGTCGAGCCCCGTGGCTCGCGATCCGAGCCACGTCGCGACTCGAGATTAGGTCCTTGGGTAGTATAGGTATTGGGCTATGTGCTCGTGCTCCTGGAAAGGGTCCTCGACGTGCCGTGTCCGCGTACGAAGGCCGTGTTAGCGGCAAAATTCAGCTACGTGCACTGTGTAGGCTGACCAGTGTACGTCGGATTTCTCCGCGCTCGTTCGACAAAACAACGTGAAATTTTGCGAACATGTGGGCAAAGTTTGCCCCACATGCTCATAAAATTTTATGCATAACGGAGCTCTGTGGTCGAGTTATGACGCACAAACAACACGGCGTGCACGAGATCTCGTGCACGCATGTCCGTGTCCGTTCGAATGCCAAAATCGTGTCAATTTTCGATCCGTCTTCATGAAAGTCATTATAAATCATATAAGGAAGGAATTGGTGAAAACAGAATAAAAAATTAACACTTTTCAGTTCTAAGTGGCATTTTGCCGAACACGTGCAACATGAGACCGACACGTGTCCGATACCGCTATCAAATGAAACCAAAATCCTACCAAACTTTATATACATATCAAGGGTGCCTATATGGATGAAATAATGAAGAAAATTCAAGATAAACAAAGGTAGATCGGGGTTTACCTATTGAGAGTCAGAATCTCAATAAAAAGAATTCCCCGAGCGTTTTGTCGGCTGATTTCTCTCGAGCAAATGCCTTCTTCTCCTTGCTAGCAGTACTCAAGAAAATTCTCCTCTTCCCAATGAGCACAATGGAATTTGTTTGAGGTGAAACGGACTCCAGATGAGAAAACTAGGCGTTTGGAGAAAAGAGAGATAAAGGTTTGCTCTAGATCTTGTGGAGGCTAAAGTTTTCTACAAATGAAAGGGGGGCTGCTTGTGGCCTGCCATGCTAGGGGGTGTTAGGGTTAGGGTTTGCACATAGGCCAAGCACTCCATGAGTTGCTAAAAAGGTCCATGTCAAAAAGGCTAAAAAGGCTTTAAAAGAAAATAGCTTAAAAATAAAATAAATGATTCTAAAAATAAACAATAATTCTAGTTTAAATTTTAAAGGGACAATAATACTTCTAATTACATTATTAGGCTTCTAGTCAAGGCTGACTAAGGTTGTACCATCTTGGTCCTACCAAAACACCAATCTAAACCACACAACAATCAATTTAATTAATAAATTAATAAAATTCAAAGTAATGCACAATGACTAAAATACCCTTAGCCTAAAAATAGGTAATTAGCCAATATAGTCACATGGTCGAGTCTCATTGGTCATAGTTAGTCTCTAAGTCAAGCAGTCTCTAGGGTTAATCTAGCAACAACCAAAATCACAATTCACCCATCTAAATAATATAAAATAAATAAAAAATTACCAAAAATCATAATATGATTTAAATATTATTATTAAATGATAAAAATTACAAAAGTTCAAAATTACCCTCATTTCAGAAAAGTGGTGGTTATAGGTTGTGCGAACAACACATGGCGCACTTCCTCGAGAAGCTGTAACGGCATCATCATTTTTCTGACAGCTGGCAGCACGAAGATAAAGGAAAATCCATTCGAAATCCGCGCAATACGGCGCTTGAAAAGATTTTGTCAGCATGTAATTAGTGCTGACAGCTGGTTCGTGCAAGTCATTATGTGACACAAGAATTAATCAGCACAGCACAAGAGACTTAGTCAAATACGCAGTTGTTGAATTGCGCCCATACACAGCCTGGCTAGTTGGCGCCACTTGATCAACTTTTTATTTTAAAATAGGGTAACATAGCGCGCAAGCCACCAACTTCGCAGAACGTGCTCACTATACTGCCCACAACCACATGCATCTCATTCAAACGATGCCACGCATCTACAGCAGTTGGTGCAACCGCTCGCACAAGTTGCTATATTACGCCACGCGCAACCTGATGAAGCTCGTGCAAGATGATCAAATAGTATTCAAGACAGGGTGATGTGGCACGCAAGCCACTAACTTTGCAGAACGTGACCCTACACTGCCTACGACTACGCGTATCTCAATCAAACGATGCCACATGTCTACAGCAGTTATACAACCGTTCGCACAAATGAATAGGAGGCACGCAACCTAAAATGTGCGCAACCCAAAATAACTGCTAAATAGTTATTTCAAGAACTCTATAAATAGAGTTTTAAATCAATTATAAAGCATCAAAAATGATCATAATCTTCTGCTAAAGTGTTGTTGCATCCTCCAGAGGCTCATGTCTTCGATATCATATCGTTCAAGGGATAAAGTGATCGTCTTCTGATCAGATTCATATAGTTGTACTTTTCTAAAAATTAATTGTACTCTTGTACTATTTTCTAAGTTTGTAATAAGACTTTTGTTTTTGCAAACATCTACAATAAGCATCAAAGGGACCAATGTATTCGCCATCGTTGTCGGACCGAATACACAATAACTTCTTTGCCCGTCACTCTTTCAACAGAGGCCTGAAACTCTTTAAAAGAAGGCAGCAGCTGATCATTGGTCTTTAAGGTATAGACCCAATCTTCCTGGAATAGTCATTAATAAAAGTTACAATGTAAGAAGCACCACCAATAGATTTTACCTTCATAGGATCGCAGACATCCGAGTGAATCAACTCGAGCAACGTCGGCTTCCTTGAACTTGGGTGATTTTGGAAAGACACCCTATTTTGCTTTCCAGCTATGCAGTGCATGTACTTCTCCAACTTTGTAGACTTGAGCCCTGAAATCACTTTCCTGTTCACCAAGTAGCTCATCCCCTTCTCGCTGATATGGCCAAGCCGCCTGTGACATAACTCGGTAGACGTATCAGAAACTGTGTTCACCTCCTGTGCCTCCTGTGCGCTCCCCTCTATATAGTAGAGACCGGACTTCTTACTTTCTCTGGCAATTACTGTTGAGCCTCTGGAAAGCTTCCACTGACCATTCCGGAAGAGACCGAAGAATCCCTCGTCATCCAACCTTCCAACCGATACCAGGTTGAAACGGATATCAGGGACATGACGAACATATTTGAGAACAAGAACTACACCCGTCTTCGTCCTCAAATGCACATCTCCAATGGCAACCTCCTTCGACACATCTCTATTGCCCATCTTCAATACTCCACAGTCGCTTGTCATGTAAGTGGAAAATAATATCCTGTTATGAGATACATGCGCTGAAGCCCCTGAGTCCACCAGCCAAAAATTGTCATCGCATGCGAGGTTTGTGATAACCTCATCACCTACGACGATCAAATTGCCTCTATGTATCGAGGCCACCGCTGTAGTTTTCTCATCTTGCTTCCCCTTATCGCCCTTCTTCTCTCTCTTCCAAGTAAAATAGTTTCGCTTGATGTGGCCCTTCTTGGACTTCCCCCTACTCTTGTCTCTGTCACCACCTGGACCCCTGCTTTTGTCCCTTCTGCGGCTTTCTGAAACTAGTGCCTCTGAGTGGTGGGATGCGGATGAAGTGCCCTGAGAACGTCTCCACATCTCTTCATTCAGTACCCCGCTCTTGGCAAACTCCAGACTGACCACGCCTTCTGGAGCAGAAGCGATCATAGATACTCGTACGATCTCCCACGAGTCTGGCAATATACACAGCATCTATAGTCCCTGAACCTCGTCTTCAAACTTGACTTCCATCGAAGATAGCTAGTCAACCATGCCCTAGAAATCACTCAAGTGATCGGTAATAGACCCCCATCTTTGTACCGTAGATCCATCATCGCCCGGATCAGGAACAACTTGTTTATCCCGGTCTTCTTCGTGTACAAAGATTCTAGCTTATCTTATAACGTCTTTGCTTTCTCCATATTGGCAACGTAGTGGTATATGTTCTCGTCAACGAACTGCTTTATATATCTACACACATATATGTGCTCGAAATTTTAATCCTCCTCGGATTTATCAACTGGTCACTGGAAGGCAAATATGGGCAGATGCAGCTTCTTGACAAACAATAAATATTTCATCTTGCTCCGCCAATAATGATAGTTGGTGCCATTCAGGTTCACCATGCATACCGGCTTCGCGTCCACCTCTTCTCTCTAGTTTTCCTGTCAACTCCTGACACCCTTCTAAATTTTAGAACCTGGCTCTGATACCACTTTGTTAGGAAAGAAGCGCGAAAACCTTTTCCCAAACTAGATAGTACCTGCGAGAGAACCGAGCAATACAACGCACGAACCAAACACCAAAAATAAACCATAATGGTAGAGAATTTTGACGTAGAAAATCCTTGCAGGAAAAAAAACCACGGGACGATCGGAGTCCAACCCTTGAGAAGCCCTCACTAATGAAATAAAGGATTACACCCTCTACAAACTTCTTCCGATCCAACACGGATTCCTACAACACTTGAAAGTAAGAAATATTGATTACAAGACTATGAAGAACAAAGACGACAAGTAGAGATTACCCGAACACAATTCTCATTCAAAAACGGCCTTCAATCCTCCTTCTTCTCTCCCAAAGTTGCAATGGCACTCTTGGCTCTTTTCTCTCTATTTTTCTCAATGTTGTGTTGTCATTAGGGTTAGAAAAAACCATGTATAAACCCCCTAATCTGCACCAAAACCTGGACCATAGAATACGATCCAACGGTATAAAAATACCCTGAAATTAGCCTTAGTCCGTCGACACAGAGTTCGGCCAGAACTCTGTGTTTTCATGATAGAACAGTTCTGGAACCAAGGGGGCAGAGTTCGGCCAAAACTCCGCCTGGGGCAGAGTTCGGCCCGAACTCTGCCTCCCCTATTCCAGAATGTACTATGGTAGCTCCCGAGCTTTTTCTTCGTCTCTGAATGGCCTCGTCACCTCCCTGAGCTTCTCTGACACAGACGGCGCTCATCGCACTCTGGGGTCTTCTCCACATAGGTTAGGACCCCTCCCACTCCAACGGATAGCTAGCGCTAAGTAACCATAAAAAATATAAGTAAATGACGAATATAATTAGCAAGCAATATATGAAAGGTTAGGAAGTATACAGTACTTACAAATTTCTTTTGAACATGCAGTCAACAATCAACAAGAACACTACTTAACAGCCGAGTATAATATGAATGAACATGCATCATGTTTATTTTGCACACAATACAAGTAACATATTGATAACTAAATATGAGATAGGGTTTGAAGTATTCTAGTCTTATGGGTGTCATGTGTAAGTAACAAGTGTATAATGTGGCTCAAAATCACTAATCTCTCTTTTCTCACAAGTTAACTTTTATGTGTTATCATATTGATTATCACCTTTCACCATTCATACCGATTCACATTTTGTATGGCCATGGAATATCATCGTCATAAACTATGTAGCTTTCTATGGGACACGACTCCAAGTACATAAAGTTTCCATGGATAATTGACTTGACAAGTTGCAACCAACTTGACATTCATCCTACATGAGTTGGTACCAAATTATCTACATGGAAAAGAGACTTTCCTTAAGGCGTAAAATGCAACTTTGCATGGACAAAATTCGCCTTTTTTGTGCAGTTTATATTTGTGAACAAAGAACATCTTTGAAGTCTACGGGTAGAATATACCAGACAAACAGAACTTATAAAACACTTTTACACTTCTACAAGGGAAATTTCATTTATACCTGAAGGAAGGGATTTAATTCGGAGAACATCCTACCATGAAAAAAAGCCTTGGCAGATGCAATTATCGTTATTTTGTTATCGATTAAAGTCGGATAACATCCTACTATGAAAAAACCTGAGGTCTCGAGTAATTAGTTTTTTTTGGGACCACTTCTTTATGCTCTGTTGATTAACAAACACAGAGATGAGGTGGTTCATAAAGCGAAGGTTAGTTTAATTTCATAATGATTTTGAGACTTGGGAGAACATCCCTATGCACATGTTATCCCTATAACTTGCACCAAAACCTAATAAGCATTTCCTGGTGTATTACAAAGCTAATTTCCATTTTTGATTCTCCTTACATGTTGATTATGATTATTTTCCTGCATCATTTTCAGTTGCTACCTTCTTACAAGTGGCTTAGAGCACTGATAAATTATAAATTTATTAAAATAAATAAAGTACAGGTCTTTCGATATAAAAGAAATTGTTAGAAGGGCTATCAACTACACCACATAATTTAAAGCACATGACCATTTTGGTTGGTCAGGATGACCACGTTTTCCCTGGCATATCGCATTTATTCAAGAGCTGTCCCAATCTCAACACCCTTAGCATAAAAATCAAGCTTCATTCAGTCGAAGGATGAAGGGAGCTTGATTTTTGTATTGGATGTTTGTTTATAGGACATTAAATTTTCTTTATTCTCAGGAGCTCGTTTAAGCTAACTTTTATATCTAACCCTAGATTTTGACTCCTTTAACTAGTAGCATTTTTGTCCATTGGGGCGAGTCACTCGCATGTCGAGTTGTTAATGTGCGACTTGAACTAAGAGAATAATAAGAGAGACCTTACCCGATACATTTATTTGATGGACAACATCGTGCCGGGCCTGACTTGGTTGAGTCATTTAACCTAATAGAAAAGAAAAATACACACAATATTTGAACAAACGAACTTTACAATGCTATATAAATACATTGAACATACATTTACTCGAATCATAAATTGGGAAAGTTAGTAAAGATGATGATAACAATTTCTAGCCAAGGTAGGGTAACTTGATTCATACATTGAACCAAACGTTTTCAATAGAAGTGATGTTTATTTGATTTTACACTCCAATTATTTGTTTCTAGAATTATATTTAGTAAGTTCAATGGTTAGTTTTATTTATAAAATACATGTATGCATCTACATTTTGTATTTATTCTATCTACTTTAGTAAAAGATGCGGTAGATACATTTATCCAGTCATGAACTTGACTGATTTGAAATAGGCTCAGACTTAATATAAGGTCCATGAGACAATTGTCTCAGGCCTAAAATTTTAGAGGGCACCATTTTTGTACAGGATATGCCTGCTGATGGCCCAAGACTAATACTTGGAACTTTGTACATGCTGTCTTATGTTTTTTTTGGACCCTTCGATCTAGTTGATGATGATGACGAACAAATATTTAATGTCTATTCAATGTATTTTTTTATACATTGAACATACAATAAATATTATGTACATACATTTTTTCTTCCTTTCTAATATAATTTTTTTGAGATGTTATAAAATTTATTTTTGAACACATAAAATATTAGAAAATATGATAACATTAAAAAGAAGGGAAAAAATCCTATAACATGACTTTCACGTGACAGATGAAGTGTTCATAACTTCAGTTTTCCATCTCATTATAATCCACGATCTATCCTCCCCTCTCCTTCCTACCAAGCCCTAGTCCCCTCCTCCCCCTCTCCTCCTTCTCTCCTCCCTACCAAACCCCAAACCATAATATTTACGGCTCAGCCCTCCTCCTTTCCCACAGAAGAACCATAGGTAAGATTTTGTCATTTTGAATCTTTCATTTTTTAATTTAGGAAGAACGGAATCTGCGGCTGCCGAGTTCTTCCGGGTTCCGAGTTCTTCTTTTTAGTTTATGATTTTTGTTTCGGTTAGAGAATATATATAGAGATAGAGACTCCTCACGGGCGGCTGCCGATTTCTTCCTTTTTTTAGGGGAAAGAAAACAAAAGGAGTGAGATCCCTTTCCTCTTCAACATAATGCATCCAGCCAACTATGTCCCAGTATATGTCATGCTTCCAGTTAAGTGTATTCTTCAACACCCTCTAGCAAACTATTATCATCAACAGCGAAATGGAATTAGTTCTATGACTATGACTATATACACACATATTTGTTTTCTCTCCCTAGTTGGGGGTGGTCAATGCCGACAATGTGTTCGAAAACCTCGAAGCCCTCCGGACACAGCTCAAGCAACTGAGGGCAGCAGACGTGGACGAAGTGAAGGTAGACGTGTGGTGGGGGATCATCGAAGGAAATGACCCGGAGATATACGATTGGAGGGCTTACCGGAGCTTGTTCCAAATGATCCAAGAGGAGGACCTGAAGCTGCAGGCAGTCATGTCGTTCCACCAGTGCGGCGACAATGTAGGGGACAACGGTACGATCCCGTTACCGAAATGGGTTCGCGACATTGGGGCTACTAACCCCGATATCTACTACACCAACAGGAGGGGTTCGAGGTACGAGGGGTCCCTCAGCCGTGGATTGGACTTGGAAACTCTTTTTCATGGGCGAATGGGCTTGCAGGTTTGATCCGGCGAAATACAATTATAGTGTTTGATAAAGTTAAAATTGACTAATTTATTTTTGAGTTATGGGTAGCCTATAGTACATCCATGTTGATGCCTCTTTAGTTAATTATTAGGCCCTACACCGTCCCCCAGCCTGTCCTGGATGCGATAGTTATTAGGCCCTACACCGTCGCCCAGCCGGTCCTGGCTGCGACGAAAGGAATTTCTTGTGCATTGTTGCTGAATATGATCCTCATACCACCTTTGAGTTTAATATCTTAAGTCAAAGAAATCCAGTAAAACATATACTTGTGAAAAGATCTACGACAAATTGGGAAATTTGCAAAGTAATATTGGAGCCTAGGGAGCATAGTATAGCTTAGACTTACTGATTGTTGCTATGTTGTAATGACAGCTCTATAGAGACTTCATGAAGAGCTTCAGAGATAACATGTCGGATTTCTTGGATTCCGGTATGATCACTGAAATCGAAGTGGGAATAGGTCATTGTGGAGAGCTACGGTATCCTTCCTGTCGACAGAACCAAGGATGGGTTTTCCCGGGCATTGGAGAATTCCAGGTAAATAGCCCATCTACCTTGAAGATACTCAATTGACTGAAGGTATTCAAATGCTTGAACAAATAATTTGAGAAACATTTGACACATAATAGTCTAGTCATTCATTTGTCATGAACGCAAAGTGCTAGCATTGGTTTTGAATTTCCAAATTGCAAAATTGAGACATTAATATTCGGTTAATTTATTGTATCTTGCAGTGCTATGACAAATACCTACAAGAAGAGTTCAAAGTGTCTGCAAAAGCGGCAGGTCACCCTGACTGGGACCTGCCAGACGACGCAGGAGAATACAACGACACACCGAGCGACACCAAATTCTTCGGAGCGGATGGAACATATCTTACCGAAAAAGGAAAATTGTTCCTGGCGTGGTATTCCTATACGCTGTTCGAACATGTGGATTGCGTCATTGACACAACTAATGCAGTTTTTCGGGGCTGCAAACTTAAGCTCGCAGTCAAAGTAAGTTTTGCTCAAATACCAATTTATGTAAAATATGGGACCAACTTCTTGATGTCTTCTAATGATGAATATTGTTATGTATACTATCATCATAGGTCTCCGGAATACATTGGTGGTATAGGGATGATAGTCATGCAGCAGAGCTCACAGCAGGATACTATAACGTGAAGGACCATGACGGATACAGAATCTTAGCCAGGATGTTATCAAGACACAATTGTACTCTTAATTTCACCTGTGTCGAGATGAGAAACTTCGAGCAGAGCGAAGAAGCTAAGAGTGCGCCTGAGCAACTTGTTCAACAGGTAATCAAAGCTATTGCTGCATGTAGATACTGTAAACTAACTAAATGGTATCACACATGAGGACAAGTTTTCTTAACCAGGTATTTAGTGATGCTTGGAGGGAGAATATCGAAGTGGGATATGAGAGTGCCCTTAATCGGTACGATCAAAAATCTTATAACCAGATACTGAAGATTGCAAGGCCAAATGGAGTCAACTGAGAAGGGGCACCAAAACTGAGGATCAGTGCACTAACATATCTCCGACTTGGTGATGACCTACTGGAGACCAACAATTTCAACTTATTCAAGATATTTGTCAAGAAAATGCATGCTGATCTGGTAAATTTTCTTATAGATACTCCTTGATCCAAAGTAAGAATTCTAAAGTTTTGGTGCATTGCCAGACAATTTAACATCTATATCGCTTTATATTGCATTAGTAAATATCCATGGGTGTAGTTTTGCTAAAAGTCTGACTTATTTCACAGCCTTACTGTTCTGATCCGTCAAAGTACTTCAAACCCATAATCCCTCTTCCGAGATCAAAGCTAATAGAGTTGAATTGGTTGGATTATATTTTGGCCGCGGCGAAAGTGATAGCACCTTCCCCATTTGACACAGTGAAAGTGATAGCACCTTTTCCATTCGATGCAGAAACAGATATGCATGTTGGTTGATTCCTCTGATTGAGCAAATGAACTTCAGATGACAATGGATTTAGTAGTTTCTCTTACTGAATTTTATGAAGAACTATGAAGTAGATTGTGTAGTTATGAAAACTTTCTGGATATTTTGTATGAAGAACTATGAAGTAGAGTATGTAGTTATGAAAACCTTCTGGATGTTCATAATTATGCATCAGTTTTACCTGAATTGAATTTATATTATGGTTGGTTGACTACCAGAATAGTTCAATCTAGTGTGCTAGTTGTTTAATGTATTGTTAATGATTTTTCCAGGTTAACCATGCCATCTCATGTTATATGATTGTTTGTTGGTGCCTTTTGGAGTTCTTATTGTAAGATTCCATGCTACTTTAATATGAATTTTATGGAGACAAGGTTTAATGTCTTTTTAACAGAGCGTAGAACAATAGAAGGCGAGTTCGTGGTTGTGATCAAGAATGTCCATGGCATTTGTTTCCATCCATTTCCATTTTTATTATGTTGTTATTATTTTGGCCACTGTTTGAATTTTTTTCCTGACATTTCCTACCTCAAATCTATATCGTTTGTAATAATTTCCAATCAACAATCTTCAGTCGAGTGTTTGTTCAATATTTTTCTATACCATAGGACGAAAATTAAGATTATACCTCCCAAGGTCTTTCAAGTAATTCAGCAAAGGCCTATTCCATAACAATATATGGTTGGGACAAGGCATTCGACTAATTCAGCGTGTCAAAAATTCTTTGGGACAAGTTGAAACTTGTACACTGGTAGAAGATGAAAATAGATTCTTACACTTGTAGACAAAAGAGCATCTTAGACTAACACTAGCTGGTATTCACATAAACTAGGATAAAAGCAAATATGCATGGCAAACTTATATACAGTTACTACAATTTAGTCTTCTAACCATACAATGTATAACATTTTGTAACTATATGTTATTGTCTACTACTCTAATTCACAATTATTGCATTCTACAATTGATTCATAAGGGTGACAATGTTTGAAGAAATTATTGTTTATGACGGCATCATTTTCTTCGTACAACTTGTCAGATATGATTAGTACATTCTTATGCAAATCATAGCAAAAGAAATTAGAACATGCAATAAGGAAATCGGTTCGTAAACCAACTTATGCACGTGCATTGGCCATTCCACTCAGCAAATGAAAGATGCATGTCAATAGGTAGCATATACTTTTACAGTTAACCAGTTTTTCACAAACGTTCAGCAACAATACCTCAATCCACTTCCAATTCCACAATAAAAATATATTAATCTATGAATTAAGAAGAATATTTCAGTAATTTTCATAGGTACCGCGAAATTCAAACTCAAGGTATCATAAAATTTAAGTATTTCAGCTGTGCAACATAATCAGCTGTCTTTTACTCAAGATACTATCAAATTTAAATATTTCAACTATCTGACATATTTAATTTGTGATAAAAAGCCATGGCATATTTAAGCTCTTTTATCACTCAGCTCTTTCATTTCAAAAACAAACAAAAGAGTCTTGCACAGTCTTCCCCATCTACCAATCCCTGTAGAATCTACCAATCCCATCCTTCCAAACTAAACTACAACATCAAAGAGAGAGAGAATTACTACCAATCCCATCCTTCCAAACTAAACTACAACATCAAAGAGAGAGAGAATTACAATCAGCGGATTCTTAAAGTGTAAACATCAAGCAACATATCTGAAATCGATCTAAATTAACATTTCCATTGGATGATGTTGTGTTTTGTTCTTTAATGTAAACCGCAACATCAACCAACACCTATGCAATCAAGAAGTTCTTTAGGTATGTAACCACTTGTTTCCTTTTATGGTCAACAACAAAATGTTGCTACATCATCCAATATTCAAATATTACATAAGTACTTATCCATATTTTATGAATATTCCTTATTTTTTGAGCTTGTATTCGTCATTGTGGCTTGAGAAGATATATATATAGGTCCGGATCGGGAACCCCGTCGCCCTCGACCGTTGGATCGAACGGGTGATTCGTTCCCTCTTTTGTGACACGAATATATATATTTTCAGGAAGAACACCTTCATGCCCCAGCTATCCTTGGCCACAGGGGGTTCAGCAACCAGCTATTCGAGCTTCAGAATGCAACCAACTATCCTTTGCTTGATTGGGGGCCTTAAAGTTTTGGTCTTGCATTAAAATTTGGATAAAATATTTTTTGTTTCTTTAACTTGTCAATATTTATATCATATTTTGTGGCAGTTGTCAACAACCAATATTGTAATTGATCACTATATATTGCTTAATATGGATTTCATGTACAATTGTAGAATTAGAATGGTGTTGTTGGTATATAGTGACTTGTTTCTTTATTTGATTGACTAACATATTCCTGAAAGGTGTTCCATGGGTCAGATATTGTAGGACATATAAAGATCATCACAATAATCTAATCTGGCCAGGGAAGGATATGCCTCTAGGTAAACATTTGCATTATTTTCTCTATCACAGGTGTAATGATAACAATTGTTGCTTTGCACATCCATGCTAAGAAGTGAGATTAAATGAAGAAAACTTGAAAATAACTAGCTAATGGGCAAATTTATGCTGTTAGAGAATATAAAGAAGACACAAGATGTGGAACACCATAGAATTTTTGACATATCTTACTCTTTAATTTTATGATATTAAATTGTACAAGCACTTCAGTCAAACCAACATTTGACCGTTTCTGTTTCTATGGACACAATTGAGTTATGGGCATACGAGTCATATAACTATAGTATATTAAGATGATATATCATAAATGGCTTTTATGGTTTACCCCATGTACTCTCCCAGTCATAAACTACACATTCCTTATGTGGAAGATGAGGGGACTGTATCAATTGTCTCAAATCGGTAGAAGAGAAACACTTGTATGTTTTGATCATATTCCAGAATTGAATAACATAAATTTATAGCGAGCCTTTTATGTTTTGTTAGTAAAGGTTGTATATCCTTTCCCACACCTAAGGAAATGGATATAAACATAAATGATTTAAGTTTATAGAGATTCTTGTACAGTAGTTTGGAAAATTTTATATGTTGGAAACCTGACTTTGCCCGAAAGGCTCTCTAATATTTAATGTAGTGAATGCAGTATGTACCTGCTATTATCCATTATGCTTAATCTACATGGTCAATTCTTGTACAAGCTTAATCTAATATTTCATGTAGTCATATGCCGTTTAATATGCTGCATGGAAAAATATATGATGACATAAAGATACAGGCACGACACTAGTATTGGCATGTTTTACTGTATTTTATATTTTCAATGTCATGGCCGACGCTGACATGACATTTATTTGAGTATCCATGTATCTTAGGTATTTTACTTATTTTATTAATGAATAGGACTTTAATTTTCATCAAGAGACAGATAGTGACCAACTTTTTGCTTTGATGAATATAAGTAAACTTATGTCAGCAATTTTTAATGAATGCTCACCCCTACAAGTATGTTAGAGAGAATATTAATTTACAATGGATCAATATTTTCAAGGTATGTGTTATATACCAGAATTTTGGTCTTCTGTCATAGAAGTTATCTCAATAACTGAAAGCATGTTGATCAAAACATGCTATTTTTCTGTCAGACAAATTTGCAACACATGTTTCATTTTGACTAACCTTGCTAAATCATTACAAGAAGATTAATAGATTTAATATCACCTTTAGATGTTTTGAAATGGAGAAAAGGAACTT
Source organism: Iris pallida (assembly GCA_029216955.1). Classification (NCBI taxonomy): domain Eukaryota; kingdom Viridiplantae; phylum Streptophyta; class Magnoliopsida; order Asparagales; family Iridaceae; genus Iris; species Iris pallida. The sequence goes on along the minus strand of JANAVB010038616.1, from coordinate 7,934,984 downwards.
AATTCTATTGCTCTATTTGATAGAAAAGAGTTTTGTTGTCATTCGACAGTTATGTTGTTTCAGATTGCAGTTAGGCTAAATAAGTATCTGCTCCCATGTTCAATGGTTGCCGTTTATAGTGGACACTTGTAAATTGAGCTTGGCCCAGCATACCTGAATGTCCAATGCTGATATTTTCTAAATGTAGTTTGACACCTTCTTATTTAAATTGCATAACAAAACTATAGCTAAAAAAACTTTAATTGGTGAACTAAAAGACTGCTTAGATGGGCCATTTTAAAGTTGTCGGCCCCTTGGGTGCCTAAACAACTAGCTTTTATAACTTTACAACAAGTGGCTCTGTTAACTTTACATCCAACTAACTGATTCTAGTCAAAATCTTGGTTCAGTCCAATCGTCCTAAATTCGAATCAGCCAAAATAATTTCCTTTGGAGGTGCTATACTGCTTTCAATGTACGAATGATGGACGCAGATATCGCCTAGAAATACCCACCGATGTTTTTTGAATCTGCTCACTTAAAAATACCCTATTGTTTGTTCTCTTGATATATGCCAAACAACAACAGTTAGTATATATGCATCCTCATAACCGTTGAATTTTTAGAGCTATACCATGCTCCCTCCCATTCCTTAGAGCATCTCCAAGCCTATTGTCTTGTTAAGTGTTGTGAGTCTTAGGTGGCTCCTATGTGGCATGAGCCACAAGACAATGTCTTGTTTATGTGGCAAAATTATATCTCAAAAGACAATGAGATAGAAAAACTCTCTCCATTGCAAAAGTATTGAGAAGACAATAAAAAGTATTTTTTCCAACTTCCAATGCAACTTTTAAGACAACTACTCATCTTCTTTCTTTTTTCTAATATTTTTTTACATGGAAGAGAAGACATTGTCAAGTGCATTGTCTAGAACAAGACAATCAACTTCACAATGTCTTCTTTAATTTTTGCCACATAAGCTTCATAATTGATTTGACAATTGCATTGGAGAAGAACTTTTGAATAAAATTTTGTCATTCCTATGTGGCATTAACTTTCCAAAGTTACAATAGGGTTGGAGATGCTCTTAGTCTTCAATTTGAGGCCTAACTGTAGTATGCATAGTGCATGTGGAGAAGATCTGTTCTATACTCTCATGAACAGAGTGAAATAGAAGGCAATCTAGGTCTACTTTTACACCATATTGAATCAGTTTATCTTTAATCAGTAGCGTCTTGAGTATAGCTTTGTAAAGACAAGTATTCATCTTTAAGAAGTTTCCTTTGAACTATTCACTTAAAAATACCCTATTATCCTAAAATAGCAAGAAAGTAATAAAGGAACTGATCATTGTTCATGATTATGGGGTCTAGATAAGCTTTAGTTGGGGGGCTTTTAGATTGCCTTATATCCACAACGATTGTAGAGTCGAATACAAGTAGGTCTAGATAAGCTTTAGTTGGGGGGCTTTTAGATTGCCTTATATCCACAATGATCGCTTTCTGCTTTACTAAAACAACTTTGAATCCCATGTTTATGCTTGACAGAATACAGTAGGCGACTTAGTGCAGAAAGCTGCACTTTTGCCTATCTGAGTCAACTATTAGGACTCTAGAACTATTTTGGGGCATGATTCCTTGGTGTGGTTGGATGGTTGTTATATAGACCACTACTTAGAATTTTATGTTTGAATTGGATGGGTTTTCTATACTATAAATCCAACTGATAGTTTACAAACGTGGTTCTCTGAGAAGCAATTGGCTTAGAATTTGTGCGGGTGTTAGATTGTAATACTTGCGTTGTGAGTAGACATTGACATTTGATGTTCTCGAATTTTGAATCATGGTGCCATCATGTTTACCATGGATTACTTACAATTAAGGCCACTCTTTAGCTTTTGAGCTTTTATGCTTGCAAAATCTTAGTTAAGCTTTTTGGAGAACCATTTCCTGGAAGTTGCTGCAGTTACAAACTTTTATGCAGTAGTCAAATTACTTTTATTGGTTCAAGCAGCGAGTAGAAAGAATGGATTCTGCACTCTATTAACACACACAAGTGCACAAATTTTGCATGGTTGTATGAATCCTAGTATCTGGAAACTGAACCCAGTTTTATTTGTGCACTGTGTTGCTTCATCCCCATCCAATTTTTCCTGTCAATGTGTGTTTGTCTATGGACTAACCAGTCTAAGTGGACAGTGGTGCTTATGAATATATGTGCCCTGTTACATATTGCCAAAACACAAGATCTCAGACTTTTCAAGAGGATTCATGCCATACAAGATGCCTAAAACAAAGAAATCAATTATAATAAAGGTTTCCTTCTAAATCATACAATAGAATATACAGTTTCATGTTCTCTATAGAACTTTCATAATACCATTCTACTTAAGTTTCCTATTCGGTAAGCACCTGGTTCCAGAAATGAGAAAAGATTAATCATTTGGGTACATTCTATTTTGATTTAAGCATCTTAAAATGACGATAACCAATAGCTTAGCTTCCTATTCTGTATGGAACTGTCATAATACCATTTTACCTAAATTGTTAGACAAAAATATATTCTATCCTTTGAGTGCTTTGTTAGGTAAGATACCTCCAGACTTTCTTTTATTAGAGACTATAGGAAGTTTCTAGCTATCAACTTTGTAGGTCATAGAGTGCTATTGTCCTCTCTCCCTTAAACTTTTTAACATTTAGTCTACACTTCGTAGAAACTATTTAATTTTTTTTATGTGTAATTTTCTTGGGAATGTCATTTGCCAATAGTGGTAGAACCTACTTGTTTGAAATGCAATTTGCACATAAGATGAAACATGCTATAGCTGACAATATTGCAGATGAATAAAGGGGATATTGTGGAACGGGAAGAAAAATCTGCCAAGAAATATGTAATGGGTATTGTAATGTTATTGAATCGTAAAATTTTTAAAGAGTAGAAGTATTAAATATAAACTGGGAAGCATGGGCACTCCAGAAGTGGTGTTTTGTCCAAACTTGTCGATACAGACCGAAACTATATATACATGGACATGCCAAATTGGTTGTGTCCATGCTACAGTGTCCATATATGTCATGTCCATGCAATACAAAATCTCAAATGATGGAAATTTAGTCATTTGTTGAAGAAATTACCCCGATCCCATCTCATTTCTTATGATTATATTTAGCATCTGCATAACATCTTTCCTAGCACCATCAATGAGAAATATGAGATTTGGATTACTGCACTTAGTGAAAAACATAGTTTGAATGTTTGCAAGTTAAAGGTTGTATATGTTCCTCAGTACAGATTGCGATGAGCTTTTTCATTATCTGGAAAATTACCTAGGGTACCCATCACGCATTTCAATAAAATCAGTAACTTTTTTTTATACCAGGAAGACCACGGGAGTCACTATATACACCTGGAAAAGGTGCATTTTTCTTGAATCTATCTCTAATTCTTCCTTTGCTTTTACGATATCTTTGTGCATATTGTAATTTCAGAAAAAGATGGTGGCAATTAAGAGGAGGCGGGAAGACAAGGATTAACACTGACACAAGATGAAGTTGTTGAGAGCTTAAAGCACCGATCAAGATATGTCCAGTGTCTTGGCATGTATGCACGGCCAACAACTTCCTCTCGCTCAACTGCAACATCCAGAATGTTCGAGACAAAGGCTTGACTAAGGGCTAGGATGACAGAAATGAGGAAGAGTTCTGATACATAACGAGTGGAGATGAATAAGAGATTAGAGGAGTCCCAAGCTGCTACGTCCCGTATAGAGAAGATGTTTTAGATACTTATGGAGCTAAGTGGTTATAGTGGCAACAACACCCCATTAGAGTAAAATTGGAAGTACTTATAGAGATGTTTCATCTTATGTATGTCCAAGAATCTTTTAGTTATGTTATATATAACTTTTAAATTTAATTTTGGAGGTGAATGTGACCGTAAAACAATTAAATCCTATTATGAAAAAAAATTATGTTTTTTATATTTTAAATAAAATTTTATATTATTATGTGAATATATGATTCAAAACTATCGTGTGCATGGATGAGCAGGAAAAAGCAATCTTTGGTAACAACTATGAGTCACATTGTTGCTAACTATTATGATAAATTTTAGATTTTTTATTAACATTAATGTTGTTGCTAAATTTAACATATAGCAACAGCTTTTGTGTGTTGCAAATAGATGGAGATATTTGAGAATTTTGAAACTTTTGGCAACGAATTTTGTGTGTTACAAAAAATTATATTTGGCAAAGCAATAATTTAATTGCTAAATGCCAGCATATAATAACGAGTTTTTTACGTTGCAATAGTGTTATATTTAGTAACACATTAATATCGCTGCTAAATGTTGCATATAACAATGACAAACATGCATTGCAAAAAATACAACATTTAGCAACGAAACCTTTTATCCATGAAAGTAGCAACAAATTTTTTGTCTTGTTGCTAAAAGGTAAGGATGTAGCAACGAATTCATAATTTCTTTGTCGATACCTTAGGTGATGCACCTAAAACAATGGTTCCAGCAACGACAAATTTTCGTCGCTAAAGGTTTTGGCGACGAGTTTGTTACTTTTAGCAACGAAAATTCTTGCTGCTAAAAATCTATTTTTTTGTAGTGTATATTATCCACCTTGTAATTTTAATAAATTCGATATACCTTTGATTTATTTTTTGGTTTTGAATGTAATAATTGTCACAAATATTCTAGATAAGGTAAAATGCCTTAAACTCTTGACAAATATAATGATTTTCATACATACTAACATAATGGCAGCTATGTAAATGAAATGTATTTAAGGTATACATGTTACTAGAACGATTCTTAGCCCTCGACCATCTTGTCAAAATCTTCCATAGACCGGGAGCCGAGGGGTGCTGTTTTGACTGTGGTCCCAAATTTGACAAGATATGGCACAAATACCGCAATAGAAGCACAACACCTATTTTGGCTTGTCTGCTAGTATATATAGAACATATATGTTGTGTCTGACACATTGTCACACAGACTTGGCACCGAATTTTTGGAGTTTTTTTTTTTGCTTTCTAGACCTCCCCCCTTACCCTTCATACGTTGGTTCTCAAAATAAAACTCAAAACCATTAATCATCAATCAACCATTGATTAAATAAAGCAAAAAGACCAAACTCTTAGGCTGTGTTAGGAGAAGAAAATGGAAGTGATTCTAGAAGAAAGAAACTTGATCCTATTTATATAGGATCAATTTTCATTTTCATGTCCTTTCCTTCACTTTCTTAGCAACCAAACACTCCTTAATATCTTATTAAAGTCGATAAGAAGGGGTTTATAAAATGAACCGTTTTACCATGCAGATGGGTTGTTGTAAAAGGGTTTTTATTCTCACCAAAATGAGATTTTTGACTTGGATTTTTTATTTGCTGTTGTTTTTACAGTGCTATATCCTGGAATCCTTGTGCTTCACAGGGTGCCAACTGACTATTTTGGATATCTATAGGCACTTATTTTCCTGTATATAATAGAAGAAAGGTTGGGAAGTCTACAGTACTTACAAATTTCTTTTGAACATACAGTCAACAATCAACAAGAATACTGCTTAACAACTGAGTATAATATGAATGATCACAAAAGCATAGATGCATCATATTTATTTTGATACAACATGCCAATAACATATTGAGAACTAAACATAGGACAGGTTTTGAAGTATTCCAGTCTTATAGGTATTCTGTGTAAGTAACAAGTGTATAATGTGGCTCAACATCACTGATCTCTTTTTCCCACAAGTTGTGATGTTTCAAAATAAAACCCTTTGGAATGAATAGGTGTGCCGTTTGACATATATATATATATATATATATATATATATATATATATATATATATATATATATATATATATATATATATATATATATATATATATAAAACCAAAGCCGGTGGACGACTCCACCCGACCTTGGCCCGGAGGCCGTGGCCACCGCCACCCAGCCACCTCCATGGGAAGGAGGGCTCGAACCCGGCCCTCACCTCCGGTGCACGGTGGTGTTACCAGTACACCACGACTCTATGTCCTGGATAGAGGTATATATATAAAGAGACCTCTTGGGTCCTATTCTCACCAATTAGCTTGTCTAGTCTGTGAAATTCCATCAACACAAGAGACTCAAGTTTAGGAGAGAAAAAGAAGACCCTTGAATTCTAGTGTTTCTTATTTAAGTCTGAAAACAATGGCTGGAGGTGCATTCTTATTGCTTTCGTGCTAATTTCTAACATCATTCTCATTAACAACTACAAATACACCCAATGCTCTAGACAAATTAGATAGGTTTAGATCTATTTTTGAAGAAGAGTTGGATGTGTTCATCATATGTAAGTATATTTTCTATATAAAAAATGATACGGTTCCATTATAAGATGTACAATGCAAACTTTCTTCTTTAGTGAATAAAGAACTTAAAAATGAAATCATGGTCTAGATGTCATGCCCAAAACAGACGTGTCTCACCACCTACGTTGTTACTCCTGTTTCACCTTATCCTACTACAATCACCTAACATCAGGGCCAGTTTTGAGGGAGTGCAATGGGTGTGACTGCACTATGCCTCATGAATTCATAGGCCTCCAAATTTTTATATTCATATATGTATTATGTATACTAAATTAACTCATAGATAAATAATTTAAAATTTATGAATAAAAAATTTAAAAAATGTATATGTATATTTATTATGTATACCATAATACTAAAGTAACTTATGAATAGATAATTTATAAATTCATTGGCCTCCATTATTTATACTGATGTAACCCATGTGGAGATTCTATTAGTTAACTAAGGCTATATATGTTTCCAATTAACGAATCAATTAACTAAGACTTCTATTATTTTCAATTAACGAAACAAGTCAGATATTCTCTTAATTACATTCAATTCATATTCGAAATCAATAGAAAATCAGAACACTTATTCGAAAATCCTATGACGTATAGGATTCAAATAAAATACTATGTATCTCTGACTCCTTCGACCGTCTGTCTCTCGACCCCTTCTTGTATTGTAATGCCTATGGTTCGTATTACGTATTTCGGTATACGTGTACGTATTTTGACTTGTATTTGCATGTCTCCCTGCTTGAATTATTTGGGCATTTCATTGATTGGTCTATCTTGGTTCGGTTTGGATTATTTGGGCTTGGTTCGGTTTTATTGTGAACCCACCTACCACCATACTCTTCATTTATATCCCACCAAACATTCTCTCTCCTCATTAACTCTTCTTCTTCCCTACCATTACTTTTTCACCAACCTGAGAGAGAAAGGTTTATGCAAGTGCAACTTGCTTCATGGAGGAATTCTATTTTTATTGTTCCATTGTCTTTCTCATGTGTTTCTAACCCATTTTAGTACTTAGCATTTTTCATTTTCGTGGTTAATTTCTTGTAGATCTAGGCTTGTGGTATTTTCGGTTTTCAGGAGTTTTGATCTAACAAACATACATATTTTTGCTATTTGATGGTTCTATATTGTAGAGAATTCCATTTAACCCAAATTTGACCTACGGGAGTCTGGGTTTGGGTTCCTATTGTTGTTTGGAGGAGCATGGAGGCGATGGTATCTTCCAGGGATATGTTCTCCGTGGGAGCCATTAATTGCACTTTTGCCCGCATGCAATATTTTGTGCTGAGCCGCATGGCCATTCAATTGAATTGGCCGTATGGCCGATCACTTGCTTGGCCGCATGGCCTTTGTTATTTGCATGGCCATTAAATAATTGCCTGAGCCGCATATGGCCAATCAAATAGCTGCCGCATATGTACTCATAGCTGGTCGCATATGATATTTTATTTGCTGGCCGCATAGGCCAAGAGAATTATGGCCACATAGGCCAAGAGAATTATGGCTGCATCGACCATTTGTTGTTTATGGCCATTGGCCATTGAGCCGCATATGCACTTTTTGTGCTGGCCGTATAAGCACATTTTTGTACTGGCCGCATAAGTACATTTTTGTGTTCGAGCCGCATATGCACATTTTTTTGCTTGACCGCATATGGCCATTTTGCTTGGCCGTATATGCAAACATACAAGATGTTTGGCCAACAATTAATTATTAATTAATGGCCATTTTGCTTGGCCATTAATTCTTTGCTCGGCCATTTTGCTTGGCCATTAATTCATTGCCTGCATTTGCATGCCGCTTGCTCGAGCCACATATGCATTAGTTGGCCGCATGGCCCTTTAATTAAGTTGCTTTCATGCAACTTGCCTGAGCCGCATATGGCCTACAACTTGCATGGTCGCATAAATTTTTCTGAGCCGCATGAGTCCTCCACAGCCCTTACCTCTGCTAATATTTAATTACCACATGTATGCTAGTGCCATATTAATTGTTTTCTGACACGATGGTGATCCGTTGTGGTGTACTTTTGATAATGACATGACATGATAGTGGCCCGACGTGGCGCACTCCTGACAGTGAACATGACATGATATTTATTTTGAAGGCTGTTACGATGGCCAACATGTCATGACAAGATTGAATGGCCTGGATACCGTGGATGATTGTATTTGTACAACTGAACCGGTAATATTTGCATCATGTCTAGGACAGGGATCCCTGAGTACCACGGTCAGGGGTGCCTACTGTAAATGGCTAAGGCGAATAGCTAGAATAATTCAGTAGTCATGAGAGATTTTTCCAGTTACAGGCGATCCCGTTATCCCGGCCACTATTGTTGGACTTGCAGCCTGCCGGCGAGTAGGGCACAAGTCTAGATTCACTGATATATGAAAAAGAATAAGGTACCGCTTAATGAACCCAAGTCGCCTGGATAACCTGGATTAGCTGCAGGGCTTGTGGCTGGAGGAACATCTCACTGCATATTGCTAGTAACTAAGGCTTGTGATAACCCTAGTTAGCTAATGTAGAAAGCCGTAGTCACTGATTGGTCGGGAGCGATTGTGTGGTGTAGTTTCAGTGCTCGATTATTGCATGCTTGATCGCATGATTGTCACTATCAACAATAAAGATCAGGGGCTAAGTTCTGTTCAGGTGAAGGGTTACAACCCCTATCCTTGTTTGGTTTAAGGATTGTAACCTGGCTCCCAGAGTAGTTCTGAGTCCTCTTTTTGTTTATTGTCTTATTGCACCCCACGTCATGCTTATTATGTTTTACCTTACCAATAGGATTTGGAGACGGAGTTCTATTCAGGTGAAGGGTTACAACCCCGGTCCTTGTTTGGTTTAAGGGTTGTGACCTGGATACTTGAATGGTTCCCTCGTACTCTATTATGACTGTTGTTATTCTTTTATTATTGAGATCTTTTGTAACTGCTTTTAATCTTTATTTCTGATATGCTGGTTTTAGTTCTTAAGTGAAGCCTTCTTTATGGCACTTGCTCATTTGGGATCTGACCCAGCTGGTTTTGTATGGCCAAATTTTGGAGCAGCTTCAGAGGATCTATCGACGTTTTAGACCGATGGTGACCACCAGGCGTAACCAGGGCAACGAGTGGATTTATTTTTGGCTCTCCTACTCTATTGTAAAATTTTTATTTTAAGACATTTAGCCGGCGGGCACCTGTTAGCTCGTATTACATACCTTATTACTGTCTGCCTTCGAGCTGTAACATGATTGACAGATCCTAGGGTTGATCATGTATGACTAAACCCTTGCTAGTCCTCGTATTTTGTAACGACTAGCTTCATGATCAGCTGAATATGTAATGTTTAGGATGCCTTATTATTGTATATTTGGTGATCTTACATCTTGTAACTTACTTGCTTGCTTGATATTGAGATATTTAGGCTTGTTTTTTGACCATAGGGGACTGTTGGATTGTAGTTAAACCCTCATATATCTAGACAGCCGTGACCGTATAGCGAGGTGGATTCTATTTCATTATATGTAGCTGGCTATGTATGCCTCCGCTCTCTAGTATTCTAGTTCTGGGGCGTTATATGGTTTAAGTGGTGGCCTATGCAGGTCTTGTAAATCAAGATATATATTCCGAATAGATCTCTCAATCAGCACTTGCCCTTGATCTCTTCCCGTATCTTCTAATCCCTGAGGTTCTCGACCAGATCACCTGCTTGTATCATTGATCTGTCTTAGTCCTTCCTTATTGTTCTCTATGTCGTCTTCTTCAGCGGTATTGTTCCTGGACCTGCCGATCAACAAGGCGAAGCACCTCCCATGGACCAGCAGCAACCAGAAGATCAGGCCCAGCACTCAGGAGCAGCCTTCCGGGTCATGCCTTCCGGAGATCTAGAACCCCCGGTGTAGCCAGCCCAGCCCGTAAGGCAGGATGATGGAGGCTTAGTTGGACTTATCAGAGAGTTGCTTATATCGCAAGATCGTCAAGGAGATGCCTTACATCAGACAGCGGCAGATGCTCTGGGCAGAGGTGGACATCATGGGAAGAGTGCAGCGAACAGTTTCAAGCGCCTGAACCTTCCATTCTTCGATGGCAGCGAAGATGCTATCGCTGCTGATGCATAGCTTCAGGACACAGAGGTGATATTGGAGGCAGCAAAGACCCCAGAAGATGAGAAGGTGGCCGTAGTGCGCCTGCAGCTATTGGATCTAGCCCGCAGCTGGTGGGCGGCGGAGGCCGTTGGACTAGTGGCACCTATTGCCTGGACAGTATTTCGTGAGAGATTCTGGACCAAGTACTTCGCGGTACGATCTACAGACCAAGTTCACCAATTTAAAGCAGATGGGCAGGACGGTCGATGGGTATGCGGTCGAGTTTTCCAGGCCTAGTCGGTTTGCTCCCACCTTGGTGGCGACCGAGTTCGATAGAGCTCAGCGGTTTCAGCAGGGACTCCACCTAGAGATTTTGCTGGCGGTGGAGCAGTTTGAGCATCAGACTTTTGATGCGCTTGAGGGTAGCTAGGAGGCATGAGTATACCTTCCAGAGGATTGTGGACAGGATCGAAGGTCGAAAGTGATCTCATGGCCAGATGAATCAGTCATCTGCCCCAGCCCCGACAGCTAGGGCTTTGACCATTGGAGCTCCGAGAAGGACAACTTCAGTTACGTCGGTTCAACATTCAACCCCGACGTATCCTCAGCAGCAGAAGCAGTCTTCCCCCATGGGCTGCTCTTATTGTGGGAAGCCTAGGCATGTTGTTTCAGAGTGTCGCAAGGCTTGAGGATTGTGTTTTCTTTGTAGAGCACTGGACCACAAGGCAGGGTCCTGCCCGTTCAGGACTGACTCATCACCAGCCATGACTAGTTCATCAGTTAGGGGACCAGTCCCAGTACCGGTACAGCAGCAATTTCCAACACCGAGGCCATTGTCGACGCAGACCCAAGCTTTTTAGTAGCAAAGTCCTCAGCAGTATGCCCAGGCACAAGTTCAGAATAGGTATAGAGGATTCCAGCAGAGAGGGCCAGCACCCAGAGGACATGGTCAAGTGTTGGCTTTAACTATGGGATAAGAAGGAGTGGCGCCAGGTGAGGTAGTGGCAGGTACTATTCTCGTCAACACCTTTCCTGCTTCAGTGTTATTTGACTATGGTGCATCGCATTCATTTATGTCTACACGATTCGCGATACGGGTAGGACTGGAGCCCGAGACATTATCATTAAGGTTCAATATACTTACTGGTAATGGTCTTGTGGGAGTAGATAGAGTGTTTTCCTCGTGTCGAATCGTGGTTAGCGGTAGAGAATTTTTTGCTAGGCTGATAGAATTTTCGATGGCCGATTTTGATGTGGTCTTAGGGATGGATTGGTTGAGAGACCAGTATGCTAGGATAGACTGCCATATTGGTAGAGTTGTTTTTAGCATTCCAGGCGAGCCAGAGTTTTCTTTTTTTTGAGGCGAAGTTAAACCTTCTCCTCCAATATTGCGGATGGCCGTAGCAGCAGTGCAGTTACCCCGGATAGTCGAGAAATTTCTAGATGTTTTTCTGGAAGAGCTTCCAGGAATGCTGCCAGAGCGAGAGATCGAGTTCACTATCGACTTGATTCTCGAGACAGCACCAGTGTCAAAGAGAGTCTACAGGATAACGCTGTCAGAATTGGAAATATTGTACAAGATGATTGAAGAACTCAGAACTAAGGGATTCATTCGTGCTAGTGGATCGCCTTGGGGAGCCCTGACGCTTCTTGTGAAAAGAAAGGATGGTATGTCCAGATTATGTGTTAACTATACCTACCTTGAACTCAGTAACAATCAAGAACAGATATCCTCTCCCAAGGATAGATGACTTGTTTGATCAACTCAGAGGAGCGACAGTATTATTGAAGATTGATTTGCGATCAGGATACCACCAGATCAGAGTCAGAGAGTAGGACATCCCGAAGACAGCTTTAAGATCTAGATATGGGCATTGGGAATTCATTGTTATGCCATTTGGAGCAACCAATGCGCCGGCTATATTCATGGACCTCATGAATCGTATCTTCATGCCTTATTTGGATCAGTTCATGATCATGTTCATAGATGATATCCTGGTCAACAGTAAGAGTGAAGCAGAGCATGAGCAGCATCTCAGAGTTGTCCTCCAGATTATTCGGGAGCACCAGTTGTATGCCAAGTTCAGTAAATACGAGTTCTGTCTCGATCGCATTTCATACTTGGGTCATGTCATCACCAGAGGGGAAGTAGAAGTGGATCCCCAGAAGATCGAGGCTATCTAAACCTGGCCAGTGCCCAGCACAGTTGCAGAAGTTCGTATTTTTTTGGATTGGCCGGCTACTACCGGAGATTTGTTTCGGACTTTGCTCGAATTTCAGTGCCATTGAAACAGTTGAACTGCAAGGAGGTGCAGTTTGCTTGGACAGCAGAATATCAAGATTCTTTTGAGAAGCTGAAGCGAGGCTTGATGACGGCACCCATTCTCACGCTTCCAAATAGGACTGGAGGATTTTCAGTATACTGTGATGCTTCAGGCAGAGATTTAGGGTGTATTTTAATGCAGCATGGAAAGGTAATAGCTTATGCGTCACGACAACTTCGTGATCATGAAAGGAATTACCCAACCCACGACTTGGAACTGGCAGAGGTAGTATTTACACTCAAGCTGTGGAGACACTACTTGTATGGAGATAGGGTGGAGATTTTTACCGACCATAAGAGCCTGAAGTATGTGTTCACTCAGAAGGATCTTAACATGCGTCAGAGAAGATGGCTAGAGCTGCTTGTGGATTATGATGTCAACCTGCAGTATCATCCTGGAAAGGCTAACGTTGTTGCAGATGCATTGAGCAGGAGAGCCGAAGTTTATTTTCTGACAGCACAACCAGAGTTGTTAGCAGATCTTCAAAAAAGGGTATATAAGTTGTCCTTCCTACCAATGTGGCATTGATGGCCAACATGTAAGTTCAGTCCAGTACAGTTGAGAGGATCAAGATAGCTCAGTCCTCCGATTCTAAGCTTCAGCAGCTTAGGGCAGAATGTGAAGCAGGACTATGCATTCATGAAGATAGTACACTTTGACAAGGTAAGCATCTTTGTGTACCCAGTGGAGATATCAGACAGAAGGTCATGTCGGAAGCTCATAGTTCTCAGTATTTGATCCATCCCGGTGGCACGAAGATGTACCGTGATATCCATCAGCACTTTTGGTGGAATGGCATGAAGAAGGAGATAGCTCGGTTTGTCTCTCGGTGTTTGGTTTGCCAACAAGTCAAGGCTGAACATCAGAGGCCAGCTGGACTTCTTCTGTCCTTGCCGATTCCAGAATGGAAGTGGGAGCATATAACTATAGATTTCGTGACTGGATTACCTCGATCCCTAGCTGGTAGAGATGCTCTTTGGTTTATAGTTGACAGGCTCACGAAGGTGGCTCACTTTTTCCCCTTTAGAGTTGGTCAATCGACGGCTCAGCTAGCAGAGATGTACCTCATGTAGATAGTCAGACTTCACGGAGTACCAGTCAGTATCACCTCGGACAGAGATTTGAGATTTACGTCACACTTTTAGCGTAGTCTGCAAGAGAGTTTGGAAACTCACCTCCAGTTCAGCTCAGCTTATCACCCGCAGACAGATGGTCAGTCGGAATATATGATCCAGACCCTTGAGGATATGTTAAGATCTTGTACATTCGACTTCGGTGGTTCGTGGGAAGATCACCTGCACCTGGTGGAGTTCTCGTATAATAACAGTTTCCAAGCTAGTATCCAGATGGCACTGTTCGAGGCACTGTATAGAAGGAAGTGCAGATCTCCACTAGCATGGGACGATGTTGGAGAGAGGCAGATGCTTGGTCCAGAAATGATCACTCAGACGGTCGAGGTGGTCAGGAGAGTCCGAGATCATCTTCACGTTGCACAAGACCGTCAGCGCCATTGGGCCGATTCTCATCCACGTCCCCTTGAGTTTTCTATCGGCGACCATGTATTCTTGAGGATCTTGCCTAACCGTGACGTCATTCGTTTTGGCATACAGGAAAAGCTTAATCCTAGGTATATAGAACCGTTTGATATTCTGGAGCGAGTAGGAGATGTATCCTATCGTCTCGCTCTTCCGCCGTCTATGAGTGAGGTGTATGACGTATTCCATGTATCCCAACTACGACGGTATATCACAGACCCGAGTCATATCCTGGATCATTCAAAATTGGTTTTTGGTACCAACCTTTCGTATGAGGAGAGGCCCGTATCCATATTGGACCAAAGAGAGAAGATACTCAAGAACAAGACTATCAAGTTAGTCTGTGTTGCTTGGGGTCATCACTCCTTGGATGAGTCAACGTGGGAGCGTGAGGATGATATTCGATCGCGATATCCCGACCTGTTTGACTCGTGAGATATAATATCTTTCTTATACCTCATGTCTTCAATTCCTTGCTTGCTTGAATAATTGCTTGATTGCTTGACCACTATAGCTTGCTTGTGAGTAGTATAGCTTGTCCTTGCATCTCTAGCCTCTTAATTAAATTTCGAGGATGAAATTCTTTTAAGGTGGGTAGAGTTGAAATGCTCATGGTTCGTATTATGTATTTCGATATACGTGTACATATTTTGACTCGTATTTGCATGTCTTCCTGCTTGAATTGTTTGGGCATTTCATTGATTGGTCTATCTTGGTTCGGTTCGGATTGTTTGGGCTTGGTTCGATTTTGTTGTGAACCCACCTACCACCACCCTCTTTATTTATATTCCACCAAATATTTCTCTCTCCTTATTAACTCTTCTTCTTCCCTACCATTACTTCTCCACCAACCTGAGAGAGAAAGGTTTAGACAAGTACAACTTGCTTCATGGAGGAATTCCATTTTTATTATTCCACTGTCTTCCTCATGTATTTCTAACCCACTTTATTACTTAAGCATTTTTTATTTCCATGGTTAATTTTTTGTAGATCTAGCCTTGTGGTATTTTCGATTTTTAGGAGCTTTGATCTAACAAACATACATATTTTTGCTATTTGATGGTTCCATATTGTAGAGAATTTTATTTTACCCAAATTTGACCTATGGGTGTCTGGGTTTGGGTTCCTATTGTTGTTTGGAGGAGCATGGAGGCCATGGTATCTTCCAGGGACATGTTCTCTGTGGGAGCCATTAATTGCACTTTTGGCCGCATGCAATATTTTGTGCTGAGTCGTAAGGCCATTCAATTGAATTGGCCGCATAGCCGATCACTTGCATGGCCGCATGGCCTTTGCTGTTTGCATGGCCATTAAATAATTACCTGAGCCGCATATGGCCAATCAAATAGCTGGCCGTATATGTACTCATAGCTGGCCGCATATGGCAGTTCATTTGCTGGCCGTATAGGCCAAGAGAATTATGGCCGCATAGGCCAAGAGATTTATGGCCACATAGGCCATTTGTTGTTTATGGCCATTGCCATTGAGCCGCATATGCACTTTTTGTACTGGTCGTATAATCACATTTTTGTGCTGGCCGCATAAGCACATTTTTGTGCTCGAGCTGCATATGCACATTTTTGTGCTTGGCTGCATATAGCCATTTTGCTTGGCCGCATATGCAAACATGCAAGATGTTTGGCAAACAATTAATTATTAATTAATGGCCATTTTGCTTGGCCATTAATTCTTTGCTCGGCTATTTTGCTTGGCCATTAATTCATTGCCTGCATTTGTATACAGCTTGTTCGAGCCGCATATGTATTAGTTGGCCGCATAGCCCTTTACTTAAGTTGCTTGCATGCTTGCATGCAACTTGCCTGAGCCGTATATGGTCTACAACTTGCCTGAGCCGGATATGGCCTACAACTTGCATGACCGCATAAATTTTCTTGAGCCGTATGAGTCCTCCACAACCCTTGCCCCTGTAAATATTTAATTACCACATGTATGCTAGTGCCATATTGATTGTTTTCTGACACGATGGTGACCTGTTGTGGTGCATTTTTGACAATGACATGACATGATAGTGGCCTGACGTGGCGTACTCCTGACAGTGAACATGACATGATATTTATTTTGAAGGCTGTTACGACGGCCAGCATGTCAAGACAAGATTAAATGGCGTGGGCACCGTGGATGATTGTGTTTGTACAACTGAACCGGTAATGTTTACATCATGTCTAGGATAGGGATCCCTGAGTACCACGATGAGGGGTACCTATTGTAAATGGCTAAGGCTAATAACTAGAATAATTCAGTAGGCATGGGAGATTTCCCCAGTTTCAGGCGATCTCGTTATCCCGGCCACCAATGTTGGACTTGCAGCCTGTCGACGAGTAGGGCACAAGTCTAGATTTACTGATATATGGAAAAGAATGAGGCACCGCTTAATGAACCCAAGTTGCCTAGATAACCTGGATTAGCTGCAGGACTTGTGGCCGGAGGAACATCTCACTACATATTGCTAGTAACTAAGGCTTGCGATAACCCTAGTTAGCTAATGTAGAAAGCCGTAGTCACTGATTGGCCGGGAGCAATTGTGTGGTGTAGTTTCAGTGCTCGATTATTGCAGGCTTGATCGCATGATTGTCACTTTCAACAATAAAGAACATGGGCTACGTTCTGTTCAGGCGAAGGGTTACAACCCCGGTCCTTGTTTGGTTTAAGGGTTGTAACCTGGCTCCCGGAGCAGTTCTGAGTCCACGCCACGTTATGCTTATTATGTTTTACCTTACCAACAGGATTTAGAGACGGAGTTCTATTCAGGTGAAGGGTTACAACCCCGGTCCTTGTTTGGTTTAAGGATTGTGACCTGGCTACTTGAATGGTTCCCTCGTACTCTATTATGACTGTTGTTATTCTTTTATTATCGAGCTCTTTTGTAACTGCTTATAATCTTTATTTTTGATATGCTTGTTTTAGTTCTTAAGTGAAGCCTCCTTTGTGGCACTTGCTTTTCTGGGATCTGACCCAGCTGGATTTGTATGGCCAAATTTCGGAGCAGCTTTAGAGGATCTACCGACTTTCCCGATGGTGACCACCAGGCGTAACCAGGGCAACGAGTGGGTTTATTTTTGCCTCTCCCACTCTATTGTAAAATTTTTATTTTGAGGCGTTTAGCAGACGGGCACCTATTAGCTCGTATTGCATACCTTATTACTGTCTGCCTACGGGCTGTAACATGATTGACAGATCCTAGGGTTGATCATGTATGACTAAACTCTTGCTAGTACTCGTATTTTGTAATGACTAGCTTCATGATCAGCTGAATATGTAATGTTTGGGATGCCTTACTATTGTATATTTGGTGATCTTACATCTTGTAACTTACTTGCTTGAGATTGAGACATTTAGGCTTGTTTTTTACCATAGGGGGACTGTTGGATTGTAGTTAAACCCTCATATATCTAGACAGCCGTGACCTATAGCGAGGTGGATTCCATTTCATTATACGTAGCTGGCTATGTATGCCCCCGCTCTCCAGTATTCTGGTTCTGGGGTGTTGCATGCATACAGTAGATCATGCTATTGTGTCACTCAAATGGATGTTCAAACAATATCAAAATTATATATAATAAAATTTATGATTTTTTTTTTCAGTTCAGAAAATTTGAATTCATTAAATAAAGATAGTCTGAAAGCTTGTTATAGTCGTCTAGAAAGTACTTTAAGACATGATGATTGCTCTAATATTGATGAGATGAATTGTTTGAGGACCTAGAAACTTTACAAGATCTTCTACCAAAAGACATCCAACACTTGAGATATTAAACTTTACGAATTTTTTTAATTCTTTTCTTACAAAATTTTATTGACAATTGCAGTGACTTGCATACGCAGAAAAAGTTTTTTCAAGTTGAAGTTATTGAAATCGTACATTCAATCAGCCATGTCACATAAGATTAAATGAACTAGCTCTAATTTTCATTAGAAATGAGTTATTGGAAGGTGTTGATTATGAATGATTGATTGATGATTTTGGAGCTATAAATATTAGCAGATTGTTCTTTATATGAAGATGGCAAAAAATGCTTGTTTTTTTAGCTTTATTTTATCTCTTTTAGTCTAATATTATATCAATTGAAAGATATGTAGTTGAATGATTTTTCTTAATTGATGTTAAGTTTAATATAATTTCTGAAATTCTTAATTAGAATTTAATAAAAATAGGCCTCCGTTTATTTTTTGCACCGGGCCCGTCGTCCTTGACGAATCTCAGCTCCGGCCCTGCCTAACATACACAGTGATTTGCGATGGTGTTTCACCATTATATGTTTCCATGTCTCCAAGGATGTAAGCAAGAATATCACCATGAAAATTAGTCAATCCCCAGTTAAGCCAACATTGATGTAGCTGAGCTACATTTTTTGGGTAAATGTGATTAATAAATACTTTATACAATCAATTACTGAAGAAAGTTGATATTAAGAAGATCCCCTCTGCTAAGTTGCATTCATGCAGCTAAGCTGGAGTTGGTGAAGTTCTTCAAATGATATTGTTTTATCTGATTACTGAACAAAGAAAGGAGAATGTGAACATCGAATTAGAATTGCAAGAGTACGACATAATTTGTTAAGATATGAGGAAGAAGATAAAATGGTTGTCTAAGCAACTTTTCTCGCTATACAAATACTCCTTTCATAATGAAAACTGCATCCTAAGGTCTGCCTCATCACATTGATATTTTCAAAAGATTAGGATAGAAAACAACTAAAAGCCAATCCGCTTATATAATAAAGAGACGACAATGGAAATGCATCATGGGTGGTTAAACATTAGAATATCTCCAATCTTAATACTATGTAGTGCTTGCATCTCTTTTAGGTTATGTAAGACCCATGTTTTGTTTGTGTATTTTATTTATTTATTATTGTTTGTGAGCCTTAAACCCAGCCCAACCATTTTGGCCCAATGACTTAAACCCACTAGGTTCACCCAACCCAAAACCCATTCTTCCCCACTCACCGGTTTTCTCTCTCTCTCAGATCCACTCATCCCGTGCACACACCCACGTCCTCTTTCTTCTTCCTTTTTTATCTTCCGTAATATCCCCTAGTAGAGGAGAAACACCAGAAGCTTCACAAATTATTTTCTCCTCAAAAACTCCATAACTCTCTCAAATCTCCACCAAATCTAAATTGGCGACCGCCATCGCACTTCCCTCGCCGCCTCTCCGAATCTAGACCCCACTTCCCCTATTTTCGAGCAATCGACCGCCGGCCGCCCGTCGTCGTCCGCCAGCCCTGCGTACGCCCCGGTTCCGTGCGCCTTCATCGCGTATTCGTCGTGTGCGCGCATGTGTCCGTGCTCGTCAATTCCGGCATTGTTCCGAGTCCGAGGCCTCTCTTCGGTACTCCTTCGTGCAAGTTTGGGTAAACTCTTCCCATTTCTCTCTGTCATTTTTTTCACAGAAACCCATTTGTCATTCTGGCCGTAGAGTCTATCCTTTAGATTATTAGTTTGGTTTTGTAGAATTGTTTTATTAGGTTCTGTGGTTTAATATTTTAGCTTTCTGTGTTGTAATTAGCAATGTGGTAATAATATACATATTAGAAAAATTTATACATGTTTATTTGGTATTAATTGATTTATGGATTAACCTTAATAATTTAAAATATGGTTTAAATGATTTAATTGGTTTAAATAAAAGTTAGGATTATTAATAATTACGAAAAAGAATTTGTTAGTAATTTTGATAAATATTATTTTATCTCTGAAAATTTATATATATATATATATATATATATATATATATATATATATATATATATATATATATATATATATATATATATATATATATATATATTTAAAAAAAAAAAAAAAAATATATATATATATATATTTATATTTCCAAAACATGTTTTATACCAATGCTTTCATTAATTAAAATAAATAATAGAAAAGATATTATTTCCATAAATGAGTTTAATTGCAAATAATTAATTTCGTTAAATAAATGGTTTTAATCGAAAAGGTTTTGTTATTAATTTAAAATCGTTAGTTTGGCAAGAAATCGTATTTTTATATATAAAGTACTGTCTTTAGTATTCAAAAAGTTATTTTACCTTTAATACAAAAAATGGTTAAAAAATGTATTTTCTAAGGAAAAATGTTTTATTAATATTGTTCGGTAAATAATTTCTCTTAATAATAAAAATGTCCATTAATGAATTATTTTGGTCTTGATTAACATTTTTAGTAACAATAACCGGAAAATGATTTCTAGCTAATTAAAATATTAGAATATTAGTTTTGGAGAAAACTCATAATTTTGGCAAAATATTAATTTATTAAATACAGTTAAAGTATTATTTTCCTCATTTTGTGAATAATAGTCAAAAATGGGTTTTTAATAAATCGTATTTTTGCGTAATTTGGTAATTACATAAAAAAAATACTAATTTCTATAATACGATTAAATAATAATTTTCTTACCCTTAATTATTACGTTAAAACTTGTATTTTTACCAAAACAATTATTTTGTAACTTAGTATCTAAAATATAAATATTTTTCAACGTTATTAACAAAATTATGTTATTTTCAACCCGACCAGACTTAGCCCTGGCGTTGCCTTTAAGGATTAGAGTGTAATTATTTCTAGCTGCTGAACCTGGTGTTACGAATCTGTAGGTTCGGGACCCTAAGCCCAAACGGTTGCCTGCTACTCGTCGCTTTCTACGTCATGGGACAATCAGAGGCAAGTTACAGTTAAGCGATCTTATATTTTAATTAGTAATTGTCAAGTTGCATGTTTAAACCATATTGCTACACGGAACCCTCTCCTAGGGTTCAAATATTGATTGATATTGATTGTGGGGATATTGGAAGAATAGTGTAGCGTTTATGACCAATACCCCTCATATTGTATATTGTTATTGTGCGAGCTTACTCCTCTTACACATGGGGATAAGCCGTATCGCGTCGCTAAGATGCTATTGTACAACCCAAGCCGGTCATAGACGTTACATATTCAACTCACATTGTTTCAAGTATTGAATTGTTAAATTGCTGAAAAATATTGCTTCAACTGTTTAGCTTGTACTTTTTCGTTATTATTTGAAATGTGAGGTACATACTCGTACTTGCTCCCTCCTGACTGGAGATCCAATATTTTTAGGTGATTGCGACGAAGAGGAGCTGCCTTACTGTACTTTCTACGGGCCTGACTTGGGTTCCGCAGACTCGGCTGAACCAGGAACCCCTGAACCTTAGAAGTTGGCTTAGTACTTTTCTATTTCTTTATTTTCAGAACAATTTGTAATAAAATGAATGTTGTTTTTGTTTGCTTTACTTCCAGACCTTTTTTCCAGTTGAATAAAATATTTTATTTTTCTTAGATGTTTCTACATATTGTGTTTTACTGCTTGATGCAGCTTACTGCCGCTGTCTCACAACGGTGCAGGCTGGGCATGATCCGACTAGACCCATTACATTGGGATCGGGTCATGACAGGTTATAGTACTGTTACCTAGATTTTTGTCAAACAGATACAAAAATCTTCTTTCTCCTAGTCAACTTATGTCAAAAACATTATTACAAGAGTATTGTTTAGGATGTCTCTTTTACAATATTAACAATTAATTTCAAAGCATTCATGAATTTCATTGAGGATGTTTATTTTTCCTGGATACGGATTGTAGAACAAATTGGACCTTAATATTAAACATCCAATAATAAAAATCCAGTTATTAACAAAGCCTCCATCAGCTATATCCTACAAATTTTAGTAAAACTGGAGAACCAAAATCGTTACCGAAAAAATAAGAAGGGAGGTGGAAACAATCAACTTCATATTTCCTAGCGAGCTGTACTTTCGTTTCCATCGTTAAACTCTATAAATTTGTAGATATAGCTGATGGAGGCTTTGTGATTTGGCCAAAGTATATTTTTGAGAAGCTTGTGGTCTTTTTACTTTTAACATAATTGTTCTAACTCTATTAGACTTTGTGTTGTTTGGATTTGTTTAATGTTCGAATACTTTCATCAAATTATATATTGAACTTAAATTTTCTTAGATGAATAGTGTGTTTCTTTGAAACAATTTGTACTTATTTGATGATGTATAATAATATTGGAAGTTTGAAATTTGAACTACGGGTTTAGTGCAATATAAACAAATTTTACGGTTATGATATGCATGTTTTGTAACGGTAAAAAAATCGTTAAAATTTTTAACTAATGTAATCAACATTGTAACTGTTAGAATTTTTTTAGAACATTTTATTTACCAACTTTTTTTTACTGTTAGAGAATATAATTTACCAACGCCTTGTTACTGTTAGGAAATAGAATTTCCCAACGATATATTACTGTTGGAAAAGAGAATCTCCTAACGGTTTTTTTACGGTTAGTATTTTTTTTTCCTAATGGTACATAACCATTACAAAAAGCATTAGAAAAATTTCCCACGCCATAGTTCCAACAGCAAAAAAATGCTAGCATTATTTTTCCCAACGCTTATAGTCGTTAGGAAAACCCTCTTTTGGTGTTGAAACCGTGAGAATGTAGCAACGAAACCGTTGGAACGTGGCAATGAAATCGTGGAAACGTGCATGTTATGACAAGCAATTCGATAGCCTGTGACATAACTTTGCTTAACTCAATAAGTGAGGTGCAAAGAACGAGTGCCAACGTTTTGAGAACCATCGTGGAGTGATATCTAAGCAACATATTAACAATTCCATGTTCTATACACAATTGACAGAATGGAATAATTTTCTTAGCTAGATGGATTCAACTCTTTTATTACCAAGCCTACTTAGTGTATATGAAAACTTTCATTTATTAATATGAAAGCCAAGCTGATGCAAGTTCATCGAAGCCACCCACCTGAACGAGAAGTTGTCTCGACCGAGCGAAACTTCAAGCAAGCCGTTACATAGCCAATTTCAAACGCCGTTGTATTTTGATTCCTCCGATTAAGCTGAGCGGACCAGAACACTACAAGCTTGTCCACGAGGAACTACCAATTAATGACAAATTCAACAACCAATTTTTAATAAAAAATAAGAAAAATACCAAATACAAACACATAAATGCAAAAAATATTATAAAATTCTAACCAGTAAAAACTTCTTAGAGAACGCAAATAACTATTATGATCAAAGATTACACGTCAAGAATACCACAACTTATAGTACAAAAGCTCCAAAAAAAATTACAAGAATAAAATACCGAAAAAATTTGAAGAACAATGTTTGAACTAAAAAAACAAAACCCTGAAAACTTAACAAAAGATATTTTTTAACAAAAAAATATTCCAAGAAAAATATTTAATGAATTTTCTTTTTCTTTTTTTTTGCTTCCTTTCCTTTTCTCACGACAAAAATAATGTATTTTACCGACTGAATTTACCGACGAAAAAATGTCGATATTTACCGACGGATTACCGACTAACTAGCTACTGATTTATTATGTAAAATATACTGTAAATAAATGCCGCTAGATACGTCGGTAGTTAGTTGCTAATAATTAGTGACTACTTAGCGACGAAAGTTTCGGTCGCTGAGCTGTCGTAAAAGTTGAACAACAGCTATTTTTTTCCTATTCTCAAATTTTTAACCCAAACACAAATTTCCCTCCAAATTTTGTCCCTCCTCCTCCGACCTCCTCCTCCTCCGCCCGCCTCCTCCTCCTCGGCGGCGACCTCCCCCTCCGATCCCCTCCTCCTCGGCGTCCTCCTCCTCCTCCGACTTCCTCCCCCTCCGTTCCCCTCCTCCTCCTGTCACTACCACATTTCTAGCTTGAGGGTATTTTGGTCATTTTTAAAATTTTGGGAATTATTTGGAATTATTTAGTATTAATTATAATTATTGGAATTTAAGTGATTTTTAGTATAATTGATTTAGTGCTATTCTTGACTTTGACTCAGGGTGACTTAGAGGACTGTCCTAGAAGCTAACCTTAGTCATGGATACTTGGTTAGATTATAAAACCCTAGCTTGACCTAAGTTAGTGATATCCTACTCATTAAAATTAATCTGGGGAAAATAGGATTTGATTAGGCTAGAGAATGGCTTGTGATTTCATAAGTCATGACTTATGGCTTAGGCCCATAGAGGCCCATAGGCAACTAGTGAAACCCTAACCCTATCCCTACACCCACTTGGCCGGCCACCTAGGTTTTCCCCCACCTATTTAATGTCTCTTCATTTAGGGCTAGCCTCCTTAGGAAAAATAACAAGTTTGGAAAAAGAGGTAAATTCCATCTTTAAAAATTCGTAGAAAATCTATTTCAATTCCTTTTTAATCCAAACAAGTTGCATTAGATCCTAATTCATCTATAATTGCTGTTATTTGAGGATTATTCCAGCTTGGGATCAATTTGGAGAAGTTTGCTAACAAGGAGGAAGATCTAGAAGAGGGCTTTTGCTTGAGGAATTCTTCAATAGGTAATTGATACTAAAACCTATTAAATTCTAGTTTTCTTGTATATTTGGACAGCCCTAGGAGTCCCCTAACTGTAGAAATTAGTTTCGTGCCTTGGTGGACTCATTTCGTGTCCTTATCGGATACGTATCCTATAGGATACCTAAGTGTTTGTAGAAATGCCTCTAAGAAATTTATTTTGTTGTTTTAGAAATATGTTTGAATAGGATCCTAGATCTAGGGTTGCTCTGTGATTTTTATATGGACACTTGGGTGTTTCGTGTCGTATCGTGTCCACACGAGGGACACGAATACGCTGGATCTGGACTGTTTCAGTCCCCTGCCACTCGTGGACTTGTGCTCACTGCAGAGGCCACGTGGCGAGCTGAGTTTGGACGAGGGGGTGGGGGCATCTCTGCGAGTCTTCCCCCAAGTCCCAAGTCTTCTCGTGTCGTGTCGGACACGAGATTCACTCTGCACAGGTTTTATACTGTGCTGAGTCGCGTGTGTGCAGCGTTTTGATACGCGTGTTTGGACACGTCTATACGACTCGACACGGCGGTACAGGGTGCCACGTAGGTAGCCCTACGTGGGGCGAACCTAGGGGCACGAACACGAGGCCAGTGTCGCGTCGTGTCGCGAGCACGAGGCCTCGTACTCACTGCACGACACTGTTTTTCTGTGTATTGTCCAGCTATTTGATTCAGTATTTATTTTCCAGTCTAAATTGTTAAATTATGATTTAATTACCAATTAAGATCCTAGACATGTTAGTTAGTATATGTTTGTTGATTATTACACATTTGATAGGTTTGTATTACTTAAATAAGAATTGACATTGAGTGGCTTTCGAAATGAATGTAGGTGGCTGATACATATTTCTTATTCCTGTTTTCCATATGATCATCCTATTTAATCTGATGTCTAATTGATGTTTAGTTATCAATTATTATTCCTGCATATTTGTTAGCTCATGATAGATTGATTTTACACATTATAGTGGGTTTTGGATTCATGAATGGGATTTTGGACAATGTGTTGGGCTTCGAATATATATGACTGATACATGAATTGAATGATATTATTTTCTATTTAAAAATGTCAGGTTCTCCTTAATACCTGAATTGATTTCCTATCCTTAACTGTTTGAAGTTTGATTCATATTGATTAAATGTCTTGGGTTAATTAGTTAATTGATAGTCATGTTGTTCACTGTCAAATGTTCATTCCCTTTTTTAAACTGAGAATTTGTTTCCCTTCCTTTGTTTTAAATTGAACTAGAAGGAGTTTTTAATGTGAACTCTCATATTGGTATTGGTTGTTTTCATTTCTGATTCAAATTTGTGTTGGAGTTATTCAATGTAAACTGTTAATGTGTTCCAGATTTCCTATATCACTGATTTCCAGATTATCACTACACTGATATCTACCTGTTCTCGCACACACATGCCATTGTATCTCACAATTCTCTCACACTGTACACTGCTTTATATGCACCATGCCATACCATTCACTGTGTTCCCATTCCAGGATTTCATACTGATATTCCTAGTGACACAGGAACACCAGACTGTTCTCATATGTATACTACACTATATAACACTCACTGTTTTTCCTATTTACCTATTTGCACACACATACAAAAGTTAGCTCCCTGATTTTCCTATGCCACTGTTCCATTCCTTGTTTACACACACACACAAGTCTATATCATGATAACACTCACACAGGTTACACCATCTTGTTACTCTCATGACACTTTGCTCACATGTACACACAAATACATGTGCCCATTCCTATATATATATATATATATATATATATACATGTGCCCATTCATATATATATATATATATATATATATATATATATATATATATATATATATATATATATATATATATCTATATATATATATATATGAAAAAATATATATATATATATATATATATATGAGATGCACATATATAGGTAGCCTATATGTTAATGAGTGTACTATATTATATTAGATACATATATTGATATGTGTATATGTGAGATGTGGTTTTGGTTTATAGGCATGATATAGCCTATAGCCTGGGACTCTTAGCCTTTGGGTGTGGCTTGAATGCCAGTATAGATTCTAGTTAGACTTGTATAGTCTAGAATTGATGTAGGCTTGATAGAATAGACTAGTTAGACTAGTATAGACTTGTTTAACTTAGGTCTGACCTAGTTTGACTTCTAGGGTTGATCAGAGTTGACCAAGAGTTGACTTTGGTTAGATTGACCTAGATTCATATAGAATGTATTGAATTGCATCTTATTAGTATTTTAGACTTATAGTGACTTGTACTGTTCTATAGGAGACAGACACCACTCCTCGGACATTAGATATTCTTTAGATACTCAGGATACAGTCGAGTACATTCTTTGATCATTTCATATCCTGTTAGAATTATTCTCCTGCTTTAAATTACTTTACTTGATGCTGTCACGTTGGTCACACGGATTAGTACTATATGGATCCTTTCTTGAGATTTATCCCTTCAGGGAGCATCGGATACTATATGTTCTGTGCGTTTCACTTACATTGTGTATCACTATGCTTCATGGTTCATTGAATCACTTGTGACATGTACTCTCATGATCACAGAGTCTTCCTTTAATCACCCATTTATGGGCATTCCTAGAACCTCCATTTATGGAACTATCATGTATCACCCTTCGGGGGCCATTACATGAATCATAACATAACCTGGCTGGATCCTTGTGTATTGATTGGGGGTACGGGAGAGTAGAAGTGGACATGTAAATAATATCCAAGTTGAGTAGCATCAGAATCATTCCGTAGTGTAGCATCATAATCATCCTATGCCATTCACATGTCTATATTGTACTCTGACTCACTAGCCACTGTTAGTTCTCTATTTATAGTAGATATTTCCATTACAGCTATCTCCTTTACATTCTGTACTTTTTTTCAGTTTCCTGTATCTTTCTTTACTGCATGATTATATTTTCTAACCTGCTATGATCTGTTGAGATGTATTGTGCTCGCTCCGTCCTGATTGGGCACCGTTGATATGTTTACAGAGGACGAGGATGAGGCTGGTATTGACACTTTTTATGGGACAGCTCTAGGTGACACCTGTGATCCGGATTTCCAGCCAAATCTACTAGCTATAGAGACTGAGGCTCCCTGGTCTAGGCTTTAATATTTATGTCATTTGAGATTTGGATTGTATATATTCTTTCATATTATGTAGTTGAGACTTTGTATTTCTGGATGTTTGCTGAGTTGTTATCTCGGACACTTAGACTCTTCTGATCATCTGTATTTCATTTTGAGTTCTATATCATATCGTACTTCTTTTTTCTTAGTTGTGATTGAGTTACATTCTGCTATGTCACCCCCATTCGGGGAGTATAAACTGCTTAGCCTTATACTGTTAGATGCATGAGACCTAGGACAGCGTTCTGTCGCCAACACTACGGCGTAGACTGGACGTACCCACGTCTCATGCCCTTACTCTAGGGTGCGGGTCGTGACACGTTTTTAGAGGTGGTCCATGCAGGTCAAGACTAAAAGTGTAGTCGTATTCGAACCAGAGTATCACTACAGCCTGCAGTAGGATATAGGACATTAGTTTCCAAGGTACTCAATCATATTAGGAAAAACTCTATTCTTGCCATCTAAATCCTTACTGTCAATTGATTTCTTTTGAATTTTAACTGTCCGCCTTTATTATATCGCTTCTTTCTCAGCAATTGATACCCTTGCTTGATCTGTCTTCAGGATGGTGGAGACGCGGTTACAGCGTACCATTCATGGGGATACTATAGAGGGGACTGCTACCTCTCAGCCAGTTCAGCATGGTCAGAAGGCTGCAGCTCCTGCCACCTCTGCTCATATTGGGACTTCAGCAGCAGCAGGGGGTATGCCTCCACCAGTTCGGAGGCAGGACCCAGTCATCCCAGATGTGCCTTTCCAGCAGCCGCCGCCTACAAGATACGTGGACGCGACACAAATGTTCGCCTACTTTCAGCAGTTTATGGAGGTGCAGCAGGCCCGGCAGGCCAGGGGCATGGAGTTGACCCTTACGACAGTCGCAGCTCGACCAGCAGTCCAGCAGCTGAGGACACCTGGAATAGAGCAGTTCCAGAAGATGAGACCCAGAGACTTTCTGGGGACGGAAGGGATTTTATATGCTGACGAGTGGATCGAGCATATAGAGGAGATCTTCCGCGTGGCTCGGATACCGACAGATCTCCAGATAGAGGTTGTAGCTAGCCGGATGTGAGATCTTGCTCGCACCTGGTATCAGTCAGACCCCAGGATGGGGGTAGCTGGACAGACCTGGAAGGAGTTCAAGGGCTTCTTCAAAAATAAGTTCTTTTCAGATGCAGCGCTCCAAGCCTTGGAGTCACAGTTTAAGAGCTTAGTTCAGGGAAGCCTGTCAGTAGAGGAGTATGCTGGAGAGTTCGGCCGCCTCGGCAGATTCGTAGAGGGCTTGAGCGAGACGGTGAAGGCCCAGAGGTTCCGAAAGGGTCTGGTCAAGGAAGTCAAGTCCTTGACCAAGGACAATAGGGATGCCACTTTCGAGGAGATTTTGATAAGAGCTTTATTGGCTGAGGACGATCTTGAGATGAGGCTCAAGAGGGGACGAGACCCTGTTGGGGGCATCAGCAGCGGAGGTCGCCTCACTTTTAGCACCAGCAGCCGAGGCAGTTCCAGCCGCAGCCATTCCAGCAGAGAAAACAGCAGCAGCCAAGACAGCAGCAGCAGGGCCAGAGACAGTTTATCACTTGTGCTTACTGTAAGAAGCTCGGGCATGTCTCCAGTGAGTGCCGGAAGAGGCTAGGCCAGTGCCTAGTGTGTGGTTCAGCAGACCACCAGATGAGAGAGTGTCGCATGGGACGAGCAGCTCAGGGAGCAGTAGTCAGAGCTCCAGCAGGCCAGCAGAGGGGACCAGCCCTGCCGATACAGCAGCAGAGGTTCGTTCAGCACCAGCAGCAGGCCAGAGGAGGCCAGCAGAGGCGAGCTTTCGCCATGGGGGCCGAGGATGCAGAGGCGATAGGAGAGCTGATCGCAGGTTCGATTCTTCTCGACTCCAGTCCAGCTTTTACATTATTCGATTCCGGTGCTTCGTATAGTTTCGTATCAGTATCTTTTATGATTAGACACGGTATCATAGCTGAATCGTTGCCTAGGACTTACAAGATTACGGTCGGGGGTGGCATTATCCTTGTGAGTGATGTTTGTAAGGGTCAGAGTATTGTTTTGGGAGACCGTGAGTTGGAGGTGAGCCTGCTCGTAATGCCATTGCCGAACTACGATATAGTACTCGCTATGGATTGGTTGAGCAGGCACTATGCCAGCATTGATTGTAGAGGGGGTAGAGTTCTCTTCAGAGTGTCGGGGGAGCCAGAGTTCGAGTACTCCAGACGTCAGGCAGAGCAGAGCAGCAGAGTTTTCTGCGGAGTCTCAGTTGAGGAGTAGATGATTCCACACCCCTTGATAGCAGATTATATGGATGTTTTTCCAGAGGAGTTGCCTGGATTGCCACCAGACAGAGACATTGAGTTCTCGATAGACTTGGTTCCAGGAGCGAAACCCATCTCTCTGTACGTCTATCGAGTAAACAAAAGTGAGTTGGTGGAGCTGAAGAAGCAAGTGAATGAGTTGCAGGACAAGGGCTTCATCCATTCAAGTTCATCGCCATGGGGTACACCGGTACTCTATGTACACAAGAAGGATGGGTCGGTACGGATGTGTATCGACTACAGGGTACTCAACAACCTGACAATCAAGAACAGATATCCACTGCCGCGGATTGATGATCTATTTAATCAGTTGAGCGGAGTTCGGATGTTCTCTAAGATTGATTTGAGGTCAGGTTATCACTAGGTGAAGGTGAAGGGGAAGGATATTCCCAAGACCGCTTTCAGGATACGGTACGGGGAGTTTGAGTTTTTGGTTATGCCGTTTGGGCTGACCAATGCACCAGCAACGTTTATGAACTTAATGAACAAGGTGTTCCACCAGTACTTGGATAAGTTCGTGGTGGTGTTCATTGATGATATCCTGGTGTATTCCAAGACAGAGGAAGAGCACGAGGAGTACTTGAGAGTGGTTCTGGAGACACTCAGGAGGGAGAGATTGTATGGCAAGCTCTCGAAGTACGAGTTCTTCTTGGATAGAGTTGACTTCTTGGGTCATGTGGTTACTGGAGATGGGATCTCAGTGGACCCGAAGAAGATCACAGCAGTTGAGGCATGAGCAGCACCGACTTCAGTGGCAGAGATCAGGAGCTTCTTGGGGCTAGCAGGATATTATAGGAGATTTGTGTAGGATTTCTTCCAGGTTACAGAGCCGTTTCAGTTGACCCGGAAGGATGCTGAATATGTTTGGTCAGAGGAGTGTCAGGCAGTTTTTGATTAGTTGAAGAAGCGGCTTACGACAGCTCCGATTCTGACATTGCCTTCAGGATCAGGAGGATTCACTATCTATAGTGATGCTTCAGGGAAGGGGCTGGGTTATGTTTTGCAGTAGCATGGGAAGGTGATTGCCTATGCTTCCAGGCAGTTATGTCCCCATGAGAAGAACTACCCTACCTATGACCTGGAGCTGGCAGCAGTGACTTTTGCTCTGAAGTTATGGAAGCACTATCTGTATGGAGAGAGGGTGTAGATTTTCACAGATTACAAGAGCTTGAAGTATGTGTTTACATAGAAGAGCTCAATTTGAGGCAGCACAGATGGCTAGAGTTGATGAAGGACTTTGACATCCTACTTCAGTATCACCCAGGAAAGGCCAACGTGGTTGTCGATGCCTTGAGTAGGTATTCGACAGCCATGTGTTTGACTATGGATCATCACTTGCTTGCAGACTTGGAGAGCCTTGGAATTGAGGTGATCGTTCCCGGAGTGCAGATGCAGTTATGGGGCCTTCAGATTCAGTCAGACTTGGTGGATAGGATCAAGTTGACACAGTTTGAGGACGTTGCTCTGCGGTGTCTCCGAGAGCAGGTTCGAGCCGGGCTGGTGGATGACGAGTTTTCTCTTGCAGAGGATGGTGCCTTGCGGCACGATTCCAGGTTATGTATGCCCAGCGGAGATCTCAGGGAGCAGGTTTTACATGAAGCCCACAGATCTCAGTACTCTATACACCCTGGTGCCAACAAGATGTACCGAGATCTGAGGTAGCACGTCTGGTGGTACGGAATGAAGCGGGAGATAGCCTACTTCGTAGCTAGATGCTTGGTCTGTCAGCAGGTCAAGGCAGAGAGACAGAGGCCCGGAGGATTATTGCAGCCGTTACCCATTCCAAAGTGGGAGCATGTCACCATAGATTTTGTATCTGGGTTGCCGCGTATACTAGGAGGGAAAGACGCGATTTGGGTCATCGTTGACAGGTTGACCAAATTATCCCACTTTTTGCCATGCAAGGTGGGTACGTCTACAGAGAGGCTTGCAAAGATGTACATGCGGCAGATAGTCAGGATTCATGGGGTTCCGGTCTGCATCATCTCGGATCAGTATAGTCGTTTTACTTCCTATTTCTGGAGGAGTCTGCAGACTAGCTCGGGCACTAAGCTCAAGTTTAATATGCATACCACCCCCAGACGGACGGACAGTCAAAGAGGACTATTCAGACGCTCGAGGATATGTTGTGGACGTGCGTCTTGGACTTTGGAGGTTCCTGGATGATTCATCTATATTTGGTAGAGTTTGCCTAGAATAACAGTTTTTAGGCCAGCATTGAGATATCACCTTTCGAGACTCTGTATGGGCGTAGGTGTCGTACATCCTTATCTTGGGATGATGTTGGTGAGCGAGCTTTACTGGGACCAGAGATGGTTGTTGACGCAGCCGAAAAGGTGAAGCTCATCAGGGACAGACTTCGTGTGGCGCAGGACAGACATCGATACTGGGCTGATAGCCACCGGAGGCCGCTGGAGTTTGAGGTACAGATTAGCGATAGGATTAGAAGTAGGTTGTTTATTTTGTTTAATTTATCACATTTGATTATTTAGTAACATGAGACCTTGTTTGTGTTTAGGTCAGAGACATGGTTTTTCTGCGGATATCTCCGACTCGTGGTACGATACGTTTTGGTGGAGGTGGGAAGCTTAGCCCGCACTTCATCGGACCTTTCGTGATCAGCAAGAGGGTCGGTGATGTGGCTTACAGGCTAGACTTGCCACCTACACTAGTGGGTGCCCACAACGTATTCCATGTATCACAGTTGAGACGGTACGTGGCTGACCCTAGCCATGTGCTCGATCATTCGGAGATTGAGGTTGAACCTACTCTCAGTTATCCAGAGCAGCCTGTGGAGATTCTGGATTACCGTGAGAAGGTGCTGAGAAACCAGGTGATACCCTTGGTTCGTATCGCATGGAGGCATCATTCTCCAGGAGAGTCGACCTGGGAGCGGGAGGATGAGATGCGCGAGCGATACCCATATCTGTTTGCACCGTGAGGTATGATTATTTATCCTTCTCATCTGTTAGTTTTGCCCTTAATTTCGAGGACAAAATTATTTTAAGGGGGGTAGATTTGTCACTACCACATTTCTAGCTTGAGGGTATTTTGGTCATTTTTAAAATTTTGGGAATTATTTGGAATTATTTAGTATAATTAATTTAGTGCTATTCTTGACTTTGACTCAGGATGACTTAGAGGACTGTCCTAGAAGCTAACCTTAATCATAGATACTTGGTTAGATTATGAAACCCTAGCTTAACCTAAGTTAGTGATATCCTACTCATTAGAATTAATTTGGAGAAAATAGGATTTGATTAGGCTAGAGAATGGCTTGTGATTTCATAAGTCATGACTTATGGCTTAAGCCCATAGAGGCCCATAGGCAACTAGTGAAACCCTAACCCTAGCCCTACACCCACTTGGCCGGCCACCTAGGTTTTTTCCCACCTATTTAATGTCTCTTCACTTAGGGCTAGCCTCCTTAGAAAAATAGCAAGTTTGGAAAAAGAGGTAAGTCCCATCTTTAGAAATTCATAAAAAATTCATTTTAATTCCTTTTTTAATCCAAACAAGTTGCATTAGATCCTAATTCATCTATACTTGCTGTTATTTGAGGATTATTCCAGCTTGGGATCAATTTGGGGAAGTTTGCTAACAAGGAGAAAGATCTAGAAGAGGGCTTTTGCTTGAGGAGTTCTTCAATAGATAATTCATACTAAAACCTATTAAATTCCAGTTTTCTTGCATAGTTGGATAGCCCTAGGAGTCCCCTAACTGTAGGAATTAGTTTCGTGTCTTGGTGGACTCATTTCATGTCTGTATCGGACACGTATCCAATAGGATACCTAAGTGTTTATAGAAATGCCTCTAAGGAATTTATTTTGTTGTTATAGAAATCTGTTTGAATAGGATTATAGATCTAGGGTTGCTCCATGATTTTTGTGTGGAGACTTGGATGTTTCGTGTCGTATCGTGTCCATACGAGGGACACGAATACGCTGGATCTGGACTGTTTCAATCCCCTGTGACTCGTGGCCTTGTGCTCACTGCACAAACCACGTGGCGAGCTGAGTTTGGACGAGGGGGTGGGGGCAACGTCTGCGAGTCTTCCCCCCAAGTCCCAAGTGGTCTCGTGTCGTGTCGGATACGAGATTCACTCTACACAGGTTTTACACTGTGCTGAGTCGCATGTGTGCATTGTTCTGATACGCGTGTTTGGACACGTCTATACGACTCAACACGGTGGTGCAGGGTGCCACGTAGGTAGCCCTACGTGGGGCAAACCTAGGGGCACGAGCACGAGGCCACTGTGGTATCATGTCGCGAGCACGAGGCCTCGTACTCACTACATGACACTATTTTCCTGTGTATTGTCCAGCTATTTGATTCAGTATTTATTTTCCAGTCTAAATTATTAAATTATGATTTAATTACCAATTAAGATCCTAGACATGTTAGTTAGTATATGTTAGTTGATTATTACACATTTGATAGGTTTGTATTACTTAAATAAGAATTGACATTAAGTGGCTTTCAAAATGAATGTAGGTGACTGATACATATTTCCCATTCCTGTTTTCCATATGATCATCCTATTTAATCTAATGTCTAATTGATGTTCAGTTATCAATTATTATTCCTACATGTTTGTTAGCTCATGATAGATTGATTTTACACATTAGAGTGGGTTTTGGATTCATGAATGGGATTTTGGACAATGTGTTGGGCTTCGAATATACATGACTGATACATGAATTGAATAATATTATTTCCTATTTAAAACTGTCAGGTTCTCCTTAATACTTGAATTGATTTCCTATCCTTAACTGTTTGAAGTTTGATTCATATTGATTAAATGTCTTGGGTTAATTAGTTAATTGATAGTCATGTTGTTCACTGTCAAATGTTTATTCCCTTTTTTAAACTGAGAATTTGTTTCCCTTCCTTTCTTTTAAACTGAACTAGAATGACTTTTTAATGTGAACTCTCATATTGGTATTGGTTGTTTTCATTTCTGATTCGAATTTGTGTTGGAGTTATTCAATGTAAACTGTTAATGTGTTCCAGATTTCCTATATCATTGATTTCCAGATTATCACTACAATGATATCTACCTGTTCTCTCACACACATGCCATTGTATCTCACAATTCTTTCACACTGTACATAGGTTTAAATACACCATGCCATACCATTCACTGTTTTCCTATTCCAGGATTTTATACTGATATTCCTATTGACACAGGAACACCACACTGTTCTCATATGTATACTACACTATATAACACTCACTGTTTTTCCTATTTACCTATTTGCACACACATACAAAAGTTAGCTCCCTGATTTTCCTATGCCACTGTTCCATTCCCTGTTTACACACACACACAAGTCTATATCATGATAACACTCACACAGGTTACACCAACTTGTTACTCTCATGACACTTTGCTCACATGTACACACAAATACATGTGCCCATTCCTATCTTCTATGTAAATATATATATATATATATATATATATATATATATATATATATATATATATATATATATATATATATATATATATATATATATATATAAAAAAAGAAAAAAAAAAAATATATATATATATATATATATATATATATATATATATATATATATATATATATATATATATATATATATATATTATAGGCTACCTATATATGTGCATCTCATATATATATATATATTTTATAGGCTACCTATATATGTGCATCTCATATATATATATATATATATATATATATATATATATATATATATATATATATATATATATATTTTTTTTTATATATATATATATATATATATATATATATATATATATATATATATATATATATATATATATATATATATATATATATATGAGATGCACATATATAGGTAGCCTATAAAATATATATATATATATATATACAAAAAAAAAAAAAATATATATATATATATATATATATATATATATATATATATATATATATATGAGATGCACATATATAGGTAGCCTATAAAATATATATATATATATGTATCAGTATATGAGATGCACATATATAGGAATATCAGTATAAACCAAAAGCACATCTCACATATACACATATCAATATATGTATCTAATATAATATAGTACACTCATTAATATATAGGCTACCTATATATGTGCATCTCATATATATATATATATATATATATATATATATATATATATATATATATATATATGAGATGCACATATATAGGTAGCCTATATATTAATGAGTGTACTATATTATATTAGATACATATATTGATATGTGTATATGTGAGATGTGCTTTTGGTTTATAGGCATGATATAGCCTATAGCCTAGGACTCTAAGCCAATGGATGTGGCTTGAATGCCAGTATAGAGTCTAGTTAGACTTGTATAGTCTAGAATTGATGTGGGCTTGATAGAATAGACTAGTTAGACTAGTATAGACTTGTTTGACTTAGGTTTGACTTAGTTGACCTAGTTTGACTTCTAGGGTTGACTAAAGTTGACCAAGAGTTGACTTTGGTCTAGATTGACCTAGATTCATATAGAATGCATTGAATTGCATCTTATTATCATTTTAGACTTATAGTAACTTGTACTGTTCTATAGGAGATAAACACCACTCCTCAGACAGTAGATATTCTTCAGATACTCAGGATACAGACGAGTACATTCTCTGATTATTTCATATCCTGTTATAATTATTCTCCTGCTTTAAATTACTTTACTTGATGCTGTCACGTTGGTCATACGGATTAGTACTATATGGATCCTTTCTTGAGATGTTATCCCCTCGGGGAGCATCGGATACTACATGTTCTGTGCATTTTACTTACATTGTGTATCACTATGCTTCATGGTTCATTGAATCACTTGTGACATGTACTCTCATGATCACAGAGTCTTCCTTGAATCACACATTTATGGGCATTCCTAGAATTTCCATTTATGGGACTATCATGTATCTTCCTTCGGGGGCCATTACATGAATCATAACATAACCTAGCTGGATCCTTGTGTATTGATTGAGGGTACGGAGGAGTAGAAGTGGACATGTGAATAATATCCAAGTAGTGTAGCATCAGAATCATTCCGTAGTGTAGCATCAGAATCATCCTATGCCATTCACATGTCTATATTGTACTCTGACTCACTAGCCACTGTTAGTTTTCTATTTATAGTAGATATTTCTATTACAGCTATCTCCTTTATATTCTGTACTTTCTTTCAGTTTTCTGTATCTTACTTTACTGCATGATTATATTTTCTAACCTGCTATGATCTATTGAGATGTATTGTGCTCGCTCCATCCTGATTGGGCACCGTTGATATATTTACAGAGGACGAGGATGAGGCTGGTATTGAGACTTTTTATGGGACTGCTCTAGATGACACCTGTGATCCGGATTCCCAGCCGGATCTACTAGCTATAGAGACTGAGGCTCCCTAGTCTAGGTTTTACTATTTCTGTCATTTAAGATTTGGATTATATATAGTCTTTCATATTCTGTAGTTGAGACTTTATATTTCTGGATGTTTGCTGAGTTGTTATCTCAGGCACTTAGACTCTTCTGATCATCTGTATTTCATTTTGAGTTCTATATCATTTCGTACTTCTTTTTCCTTAGTTGTGATTGAGTTTACATTCTGCTATGTCACCCCCATTCGGGGAGTATAAACTGCTTAGCGTTATACTGTTAGATGCATGAGACCAAGGACAGCGTTCTACCGTCGACACTGCGGCGTAGGCTGGACGTACCCCCGTCTCGTGCCCTTACTCTAGGGTGTGGGTCGTGACACGTCCGATCTACCTCCTCCTCCCTCCTCCCTCCTCCTCCCCCGACCTCCTCCCCTCCGATCCCCACCCCATCCAATGCCCTCCTCCTCCGATCCCCACCACCTCCGATCACCCCTCCCCCAACCCTCTCACCCCTCCCCCAACCCTCTCACCCCTCCTCCTTCACCGACGACCAAAGCATTTCTCCTCCTCGGCCCCCTCCTCCTTCTCGGGTAACTTTTTTTAAATTTTGTTACTTTTTTTCATATTTATATTATGTGTTTAATTAACATATACTTGGACACGAAAATTATGACATTGTAATTTAAATGTGTAAATATTATAGCTAGGGTTTTGGACACGGACACAATGGAGTAGCTAGGGTTTTGGACACGGATACAAATACTGACACAATGGAGTAGCTAGGGTTTTAGGTTTTCGTAAATTATTTAAAATTCGTAAAATTGGAATTGGATATCCGAATATTTTCGGACATTAAGATATTGAATACGTTAATATTGGATTATGATATAAGGTATTCGATTCCAATTTCAATAGGCCGAAACTAATCCGATAGGCCAATACTAACCCGTTATGGCCGATACTAACCTAATACGGACATTAAGATATTGAATCCGGTAATATTGGATAGGATATCTGATTCCAATTTCGATATTCCTTCTCGATATCGATACTCATAGGTGGTATGATACCGATTTCGATATCGATACTCATAGGAATGGTATGATACAAATTTCGATATCGATACTCATAGGAATTGTTTGATACCAATTTCGATATCATACTCATAGGAATGGTCGATATTACCGACTTTGATATCGATACTCATATGAATGGTGTGATACCGATTTTGATACTGATACTGTTAACCTTGGTTGTTACAATTAGGTACTAAATTAATTTTTACTTGTATTTACCCAATATATGGTACGTGATGCAGAATTGGGTTGAACAATGAGTCGATATTAGTTGACCGTTCGTGGATGTACAATTGGCGACATAAGAGCAAGATTGGTTTGACGGATGATTTTAAGGCGGACGTCGAGGAATTTCTGAAATACGCCAGTAGCTAACCTTATTTCATGGACGAATAGCTCATAAAGTGCCGTTGTGTCAATTTTTGTAATATACCATTCAGAGAGGTAGATCTCGTGAGAGTGCACCTCTACAAGAAGGATTTCGTACCGAACTATAATGAGTAGACGGCTCAAGGAGAACCTTTGGTTTTGCAATATCAGTCCTCCTTCAATACGGAGGTGGGAGACCCCACTTTTGGAGACCACTTCCAATATCGACATCGAAACTTGGTACATGAGTTGGTATTTGATGCGGCTTGTGCCGGTCCATATTTTGATCCGGAGGATCCGAATCCTATTGCAAAGGAGTTCTATGATATGTTCAACCATGCCGATACTCCGTTATATCCGGGTTGTGATTCTTATCACGTCCTGTCGGTGGTGATGCGATTGTTGAAACTCAAGTCTGATTTTAACTTACCGTAAGAATGCTACGACCGGATAGTTCAATTTGTTAAAGAGTTATTGCGAAAAGGAGCGAAGGACTTGCCAGGAAACTTTTACAAGTCGAAGATGATGATATAGAAACAAGATTAGACTACGAAAAGATAGATTGTTGTCGAAATGGCTGCATGTTATACTATGAGGAGAACAATGCTAAAGAAAAATGTATTTTCTGTCACGAGGACCAGTACAAGCCCATTCGGGGCAAAGGAAAATCAACCGCACGAACAAGGTTGCACCCCTACAAATATATATAGTTTTTGCCGATCACAAAGAGGCTACAGAGGATGTATATGTCCTCGAATACTGCAGAACACATGACATGGCATAGTAAAGAGCGGAAAATGGATGTAGGTGAATTATCTCGTCCATCCGATAGAGAGGCATGGAAGCATTTTGATCGATGTCATCCTGGATTTGCTGCGGAGCCTAGGAATGTTCGGCTGGCTTTATGTTCTGATGGATTCACTCCTTTCGGACAGTCGGGGGATCAGTATACTCTTGTTGGCCGATGATTTTGACCCCTTGTAATCTACCACCGTGGATGTGCATGAAGACTCCTTATATGTTCTTGACAGTTATCATACCCAGTCCAAGAAATCCAAAGAGGAACATCGATATCTACTTACAGTCATTGGTGGACGAGTTGAAACAATTGCGGCAGTTCGGCGTTCAGACATATGATATATTGATGGAGCAGAACTTTCAGATGAGAGCGATGTTGATGTGGACCATCAATGATTTTACAACGTATGGAATATTATCTGGGTAGAGTACTCACGGTATTATGTCTTGTCTGATATGTATGGAAAAGAGTAAGACATTCTGCCTTCAGAATGGAGAAAAAGCTTTTTTTTTATTGCCATCGTCAGTTCCTTCCGATATCGCATCCATAGAGAAGGAACATGGACGCCTTTAGAGCTAGTAAACAGAAACTAACTCCTCCTCCGTTGAGATTGACTGGAGATATCGTTTGAGCAGAGGTCGAGGATATGTCGACTGTAAAGGAAGATCCGAGTTGGGGCCATCACTTAGAAGGATTCGGACATAGCCATAATTGGACGAAGCGGAGTATCTTTTAGGACTTACCTTATTGGAAGGACAATCTCATAAGACACAATCTTGATGTCATGCATATTGAGAAAAATGTATTCGACAATATTTTCAATACGGTGATAGATATTAAAGGGAAAATAAAAGACAATCCCAAAGCAAGAAAGGACTTAGAAATTATTTGCAGGCGTCCAGATTTACATCTAACACGAAGATCCAATGGTAACTGGGTCAAGCCCTCAGCACCATTTACACTGAGCAGGGATGATAAATTGATAATAAGCAATTGGATTACAAAGTTGAGATTCCATGACTGTTATGTGTCAAATTTGGCAAGATGTGTCGATCTTAACGAACGCAAGCTGATAGGGATAAAGAGTTATGATTTCCATGTATTCATGGAGCATTTACTTCCTATCGCTCTGAGAGAGATGCTGTATTCTCAAGTATGGGGTCCGTCGGCCGAGTTATCTATATTCTTTAGAGATTTGTGTTCAAATAAGTTGACGGTGCAACATATGTTTGAATTTGAGGAGGAGATTGTATTGACAAGGTGTTTCCTTTCGGCTTTTTGATAGTATGGAACATTTGCCAATTCATCTTGCATACGAAGCACGTATCGGTGCTCCCGTCCTTTATCTATGGATGTATCCATTTGAGAGGTATATAATATTTAATTATCTAGTACTAATAATTATTTTATTCAAATAGATCTAATATTGAATATATTATTATAGATATCTACATCACCTGAAGAAGAAGGTGGGCAATAAGGCTCATGTAGAAGCTTCGATATGCGAAGCATATATTATTGAGGAGGTCTCAAACTTCTGGTCACACTACAAAAAAAGGCTTTAGCGACGACGGTATCTGTCGCTAAAAGTCGATTTTTTGTCGCTAAAGCCAAATAGGGACATATCAGCTACATAAACGGTTTGTCGGGAAATCACGTGTCGCTAATTTCAATATAGTCGCTAGTTTGTCGGAAATAGCGACTGATTAGTGACGGATTTAGTGACACTCTATTTATTACAAAATGCGATGTATTAGCGATGGAAATTCAGTCGCTAATTTTACCGACTAACTACCGAAGGGTCCACGGCGTATTCCAGGATTAATGTTGTGACGATATAGCGACAGAAAAGTACGTCGCTAAAGTATTTTCGATACGCTATTGGTATCGGACAGGCTTGTAGCGACGAACCGGTTATGTCGCTATTCCGTCGCTATACTTTAAATCTATATTTTCCAGAACCTTAGGGACGAAATGTTCCTGATATTCTGTCGCTCTTCCATCACTATACTGTAACTTTCAGATATTCCGTCGCTGTTCCGTCGCTAATACAATTTTGTGTGTCTATATTTGTGTTTCCTGCTACTCCACATCCATGTTGACAATTACACACACAATATACAGTCATATAAACAGTTTCCAATACAGATATATAATAGTTACACACATACCAAAAAGTTTACAAATAGTTTCCAAATACACACATACCAAAAATGTTCCAAATTGATCCCAAATACAAACAGTTTCCAAACAATATTTACGTCGACGGCGGTGGAGGAGGCGGCGGGTGGGTGTAGCTACCCAGCACATTTTACAATGCGTCTTCGAAATCCTCTCGAGACATAGGAACTCTCAAAGTCGGTGTTGGATCCGTCGGTATTATAGCTGGAGGTGCTGTAGCCGGATGTGCTGGAGTCTGTAGCGGAGCTGAATTGGTCGAAGTCTGAACCGCCGGAGCTGTAGTCAGAGCCGGAACGACCGGTACTATAGGTGTCGGAGCAGAAGCACCTGCACTACCGTATATGTAATTTTGTAAATCCCATAATATACATGTAATAGTGATCAGGTCGTAGACGGCAGCATCGCCGGTGGGAAGTACTGGTACAGGTGGAGGTGGAGGTGGAGCTCTGGAAACGACGGACGATTGGGATACAAACGATCTAATACCGTATATGCTGCCGCCTTTCCCTACTCCGACCGTATCTACCCATAGTTTGTTCCTATCAGTCGGCTGGCTAGGTCCAGCCCCCTCACCTCCCTCATCCCCTCACCAACCAAGTGGCATCTGTCATCCCGATTATAATTTAGTGATATATATATTTTATTTTTAATTGATTAGTTTATATTTAATTTTCTATGATCATAGGAGTTGTAACTAAGCCCACAGGTGATTTATGACTATTTTCTGGTCATATGACCTCTAGATAGCCTATATATATATTATTTAGCTATTTTATATTTTTCTACAATTTTTGGATATTTTTAGGTATTTAATATTTAAGGTTTTATTATTTATAGGACTTTTAGGATTTACTGTATGGCCATATAGGGGTATTTTGGACCAAATATTTTTATTTGGGCTCTAAATGACTAAAAATATTTTCTAGAATATTTTAGAAATTTTCTGGATTTTTTTAGAATTTTTGGGAATTTTTATATAATTAAAACATATAGAATTTATATTTTGTAGGTTTTTGGAATTTACTACGAGGTCACAGGATGATATTTTGTGTTAAAATATTTTATTTATATTCTAGACACTTAGAAATATTTTCTAGAATTTTTTGGATTTTTCTGCAATTTATTTTGATTTATTTGGACTTAAAATGATTTTAAATAATTTTTTGAATTAAATAAATAAATACCCAAAAATCCACCCAGGGGGGCCCACCTGTCGGCGCCAACTGCTACAGTGACTGCCTCTCTCTCTCCTTTATATATATTATATCCGCCCACCCTAATTAATTCCAATAGCCTTTTGTGGGAGAACTCATCTAGGGTTTCCGACTTCCC
Organism: Iris pallida; assembly: GCA_029216955.1. Taxonomy (NCBI): domain Eukaryota; kingdom Viridiplantae; phylum Streptophyta; class Magnoliopsida; order Asparagales; family Iridaceae; genus Iris; species Iris pallida. The sequence goes on along the minus strand of JANAVB010038616.1, from coordinate 7,891,629 downwards.
GAAGCGATTTCCGCCAACTTCGACGTGCTTTTCTTGTCCCATTTTTTGTTGGATTCATATTGAGGTAAGCTTTCTGAATATGTAATTTACTTTAATAGATATTATTCCTAAATTTCTGAAAAATTCGTAGAGTGTCTGTTGTCCGAAACTTGATACGTTTTGTTGTTTTCGAGATTCGGGAGGACCGGAAATCGAAATCATGAACTATTTAAAGTTTCGGAAAAGCTAACACAGAGATCTATGACATATATTTTTTCCAGAAATTAATTCATTCATCTAGTATTTTAGTGATTCTGTTGAACTCAAAATTGATCGGTTGATCACCGTTCTGGTCACGATTAGCCATAACGGCGATATCTTTTGATTAAAGCATGATTTTGTGGCACGGTTGATTCCAACGCACTCGTGGCACTGAAATCTACCAAGGTGCACTTTCAAAATCTAGAGTTCACATCGTTTGACTAGATAGTTAACAGTACGTCTCGATTTGTGTGCCATGGTTTCCAAAATTGGAAACATGACTTTTGATAGCCAAACTTGTATGTTTAGATTATATTCAGATTGTTATTAGTTTAAATTAGGTTTTTAAGTGAATTATTCTAGAATTAATTATTATTAGATTAGTAATCCAACTAGCCACTATTCCATAAATTTAGAACTAGAACATTAGAATTGATTTCTAGTTTTTGTGCACGGTTCATGGTGCAATATGTGTTATAGGTTGACAGCTTGTAGATCGGCATCCTCTCATTCTTGACTTGTGACTACGGTTTGTGCAAGGACCACAGGTAAGTATACCTTGCCGAACATATACAGTATTTACATTGTTTTCTCTTTCTTTATTGTATTCCTTTTCATATTGTCACATGATTCCATATTGGGTTTGATTTGCCCTTGATTGTTTTACTTGTTCTAGATTACGTGCACGTATAGGATATTCGACATTGCTTGACTATTGGTCTTTTTGTGTTACCTTGTCTCGTGATTGAGGTGTCAGTTTCTGTATCTTGTTCTTGACTTGACCAATCTTGACTGGAAGTATCTTGCATTGTACTACAGTCGAGATATACTATAGATTGGGAGTATTTTACATTGTACTATGACCTATAGCCGATTCTTTATCTTGATATCGCTTGATTGACTTCACTTGAGATATACTATAGATTGGGAGTATCTTACATTGTACTACGACCTATAACATATATTGATTGATTGATTGACTTGATTTACGACACTATGAATTGGGAGTATCTTGCATTATACTACGATTTATAGGAGTCTGCTTGAACTTGTATCCTTTAAGAGAGAAGATCAATACTAGAATTGGCTAATCTCGACTGAGAGTATCCTGCTTTGTACGTCAATTGAAACACTATAGATTAGGAGTATCTTGCATTGTACTACAAGCTATGGGAGTTATGATTGATAGTTAGCCAAGTCTAATATTACATTTCCACACGAATCGTTGTTCTTAGATGTTTTTCTTGCAGTGTTCTTATCCTCCATACATGTTATTTACTGTCATATTAGTAGGCATGTTTATGTATCTTGCTAGTCCTCTGAGGACCTGATGATCTCTTCAGGTAACCGATTACACGGAGTTAGTTAGCTGAGCATATGGTAGTTGACTTCATCTGCATGATTCAGATATTTTTTTGTGTTATGGATTTGCTATCTTTCTCGTGCTTTTATGATATATCCTGCTTATCAACTTAGCTTTATAGACTCATATTATTCTTGGAGTCTAATCGGACATATATGCTAGTGGACTGCAGACCACGACCCATACTTGTTCATCCTTGTTTACATGATTCTTGTGGATTGAGATATAGTTTAGATTAGACATGATACCCTATTCTGGACAGCTTATACGTATTCGAGTCGGGCTGGAGTTCGCTCGATACGTAGCTGGCTTGTTCACGAGCTCGCGTCCGAAAAGCGAATGCGGGTCGTGACATACCCAACTCTCAAACGCCTCCTATATTATATAAACGTAAATAAATTTAGAGTTAATATAAAGACTCATAGTAATGTACCGATACCAATATCAATACTCATAGTAATGGACCGATACCGATACTCATACTTATATAGTAATAAATCGATACCGATACTCACATAGGAATGGCCCGATTCTGATACTCTTAGTATCGGACCACTCCTATTAGTATCGGTATCGCAATCGAAATCGGTATCGATCTATTACTATATGAGTATGGAGTACCGATATCGATACTCGTAGTCTGATCATCTACAATTATAAAAATGTAATACATATAAAGAGTAAGAAACCTTACATAAGCTTTGGCGGCCCGCTCATCTACGAGCTTCCCATCACTCTTGTGCATGTGCTCCGAAGACGGGATCGAACCACCCGTGTGCTGACCAGCCTTAGCATGGGCAGCCTTCGCCTTCTCAAACTTGGCCAGATAGGCCGGGGTCTCCATTTTCTTCTTCATATTCGCCCAGAAATTCGCTCTGAGCCACTCCTTGCACCCATGTTCTGATACACTACCTCTCAGGCTCTCTAGCGCCTTCTCATCGTGGATCATGTCATGTTTTTTTTTGCTGGATACGGTCTTGTAGCACCTCCGGATGGCCTGGTCCCTATGCTCCGGCCACCAGTACGATGCCTGCAAATAAGATAAACGCACATGAATGAACAAATTTTTGATACATATTGTAAAGAAAGACCATTATACATACCCTCAGCATGTCAAGCCAAACGAACCGCATCTCTGTCGGGATGTCGCCGAACTTCAGGTACGGCCCATGGAAATTATGGCGAACCAAGTCGCCTAGATCTCGCCCGGCACGGATCGAAAAAAATTTGAGATAAGAAAATAATGTACGGCATCAGCTACTATGAAGAATATATGAATAAATATATAAATTTACAATAAACTAAAATACATATACATACGTCTGCCCATCGGCCCACAGCTTCGGAAGATGGACGTCGGCTGGGTGCTCCGGTAACGTCGGAGGATCTCCTACGCGTCGTCTGTAGACTCTGTGCTCGACCACCAAGTCCGGATAGGGATTGGCCGCAATAGAAGCAACCGTAGGGGAAGAAGCGACCGGAGTGGTCGTAGGAGTAGTCGTCAGAGTATTGGCCGAAGGAGTAGCTCCCCCGACTGATGAACGGGCCGCGGCCGAAGATAACCCATCATGAACATCTAGGAACTCGTCCTCGTCGACAGGTGGACGTCCTGGACGCTCCAAAGGAGCCGAACGTGAGCCAGACCCATGCTGTAAACGTCCACGTCTGCCTCCCGCCATAGGCAAATCTGAATCACGTACACGTCCACGTCCACGTCCACGTCCGCCTCCCGCCATAGGCAAATCTAAAAATGTATATATAATACACATATTTTCAATTCTGTATACTTCACACTTACTATATGTAACCGAGATATGCATATGTTTTCGATACATGAAACCTAACTACTAATACGTACACATTCCCTTCCTGTCTGAGACTATGTCCCTGGATAAGCCCTCATACGTATACTGCCCCCTGAGCCTGATACTCAGTCCTAACTCGACTCCTAGACACACACACACCCTAATACATGATACTATCTAATTTTTTACACTTTCTTAACCTGGATACTATCAAATGATTATACGCACAAACTCGACTCTTAGATGTCCTCTGTGTCCTCATCTTCCTCTTCCTCCTTATCTTCGCTTTCATCTATTTCGTTTTCCTCTTCGGATACTTCAACCTCTTCGGATACTTCAACCTCCAACGGTGAATGACCCCCTCTCTGGCCCCCCTATACTTCCCTGCTTCTCATTCGACTCTCTCATGTGATATCCATCTCAACCAAAGAGTAGAGAAGTGTAAAAATATTAATATTAACCAAGGATCGGTTATGATATACACTCATTCGACTCTCTCACTCTATACACTCATCCGCCTACGATATACACTCTATACACTGTGATAGGCCCAAAAGACTTGGCATAAGTAAATTTAATTTTCAACACTTAGCTATCTACTACTAAGTTATCTTATATATATCCTTCTAGGATACTCACTCTATACCGATATTTTAAATTTGATTTTTAACACTTACCTACTGCCTAGAGACCGTCTAGACGCCTAAGCGATCAATATCGATACTCATATAAATAGTCTGATATCGATACCTAGACCCAGAGGGTATATTTTTTTTTTTCTCATACAATATATACAACCTTATTAACAAATACACAATTGTTCAAAAATACAACATTTATTCAAATAAAGTGGCTTCGTCGGAGACCGCGGGCTGCTCATCGTAGTTTGTGTGTATAATCATTTGAATGTTTCATTTTGTTGATTCAATAAAGTATTTGTTCTATTGTCCCGTGGAGCATGTCCATTTCGACAGAACCATGTAAAATAATACATGCTTGTGATTTATTATTGTTACTATTATTTTCGTTAATTGTTCTTCTTATTTTACTCATTCCTTCTTGGTATTTTTATTTTTATTCTATCCTTATTGTTTGTCCATGAATATATAGTTAAATACACTAAGGCCTCGTTTGGTTCGCAGAAAGGGAAGGAAGTCATTTTTTGCTCTTTTTCATGGGCATGGTATACTACAATTTCATCAATTTTTCATTCAAGTATTTGGAAAGGCCATGAATATATAGTTAGAATAAATGCATAATATTGGAAGGGAAAGTGAATCCTTGGGGTGAGTGGGGGAACCATTCCTGCATATTTTACTTTTATTTGAGAACCATTTTTCTTTCCTGCTCCTTTCCCCTTGACATCCAAACACGAAAAATGAAAGAATTTTCTTTCCCAATGTCCTGATTTCGCTAACCAAACGTGGCCAATAGCTCATAATGTATGCGGTCAACCCCGACCGGCATCCTCTCCAATGGCACGTGCTCCTCTCGCTTCCTAAGGCGAGTTCATACCTCGACCTGCTTCCGGAGGATAAGTCAGCTTTCGAAGTTGATCCTATCCCTAATTCTCATATGGGCACAAACACAGTTGACTTGGGAACGACCACTATAAGAATAAGATGAAACCCGTTCATCATTCCTCCAAAGAATTGCTTGTTGGATACTGAAATTTGTTGGATCTAAATTTTCAACAATAACATGAAATTTGTTGGATCTAAATTTGTTGGACGTATGCACAGTTACTATAAGAAAAACATGAAATGTGTTGGACCTAAATTTTCAAATTTTGTTGGATACTAAGATTTTTTTACGCGTGCAGAAATCGACATGGTTGGACGAACATGACACGAAGATAAGGACATTTGAAACTTGGCTTTTGTTTACGAAAAATCATTATAAATTTGACTTTACAAATCCTTGATATTTAACAAGTATTGTATTTACATCCAAGTCCTAATTGTCCTGGTTAACTTTTGAAAGTAAGGGGGTGCCAAGAAGGCAATTTCTTTTTATCTTTTTGATAAGCTTAAGAAATACTTAAACTTACCTCGGTATTTACTTCTTGAATTATAGGTTTAGCATTTCATAGAACAAAAGACAACAAACTAGTGGTGTAAAGCTTTAGCCTGAAATTGTCGAGTATATATAACTTGAGTAGCTAATTAATTACGAGTACTGATGTTCTATCAACATAAGTATTAATCTATATATCTAGTGTACGTAACTCCTACAGGAGTGCCCTAGAGATATTAGTATAGAGTGAGGAAATGGTTTATTAGGATTTGCTTAGAAGTTGTTAAGGGGGTCTTCAAGATAGAGAAGAACAGTAAAATGGAACAAAGACCTAGAGATAAAATGTATAACATAAAATTAGATATTTATGGAAAATTGGACGCAAAAACAATAAAAAAAATTGTGAACAATTTACTAATATGAATTTATGAAAATGACTTTAATATAAAATATAAGAATAATAATATTAGGAATATCCAAATTTGGAATGGTGTGTGGGTGCGTCGGATCTCAGTCCTAGGATTTTATTTTCGAGATCCAACTAGGCGATCACGATAGAGGTGGAGAATAAGACAAGATAGATCAACTCTAGAAATTTGGCATAACACGGTACAAATTCAAAAGTAGGTTATCAATTAATTCTTCAAAATTTTATCGAATAAGCTCTAAATTTACAAATTATTTTTATACTCTCAAGAAACCAAAAGGAGATAAATCCAATCTCTAAAGACTTATCCTAAGATAATTAAAAACCCTAGCCAACTCAAAGAGATAAACATAGGTTAATCCAAAAAAATAAAAATATAGACTAAAAAGTCAAATTGGATTCCCATTGGAGTGGCTTCGTCGGATATCGCGAGGTGCTAATCGTAGTTTGTGTTTATAATCATTTGAATATTTCACGTTGTTGATTCAATAAAGTATTTGTTCTATTGTCCCGTGGAGCATGTCGATTTCGACAGAACCATGTAAAATAATACATATTTGTGATTCAAATGATTATACACACAAACCCCTCGCCCCTAATCGAAACCTAGTCGAAACCTAATCGAAACGTAGTTGAAACCCCTCGCCCATAATCGAAACCCTAAGAAGCAAAAAAAATGCAAAAATCCAAAAATTAGGGGGAAATGAGAGGAAAAGGAGGAAAAAAGAGTACCTGAAGGGGGGTCGCCAGACGACGGGTCGACGGAGGGGGGATCGCCGGAGGGGCGGTCGACGGAGGGGGGGTCACCGGAGGAGGGGGGACGCCGGAGGGGTTGGGTGATCGGGAAAGAGAGTAGAATTTTGTTAAAAATTTTCAGAATAAAAATAAAACCCTCTCTTTCGATTTTTACTGAAACGTAGCGACGGATTTTGCCGTCGCTCGTACGTCGCTAGACATTATCCGTCGCTACCATGTCGCTAGTAGTCGCTAAAGTTATGATATATTTTAATAAACTACGCCATCGCCCATCAGTCACCTTTCAGTCGCTAATATGCGACTGAGTTGTCCGTCGCTAATAATTCTGTCGCTATTTGCCTGTATTTTGGTAGTGGTTGTAGCTCCCCTTCCCGAAAATTTTGAATTATTTTATTACTTATTTTAACTAAATGGTAATTTTTATATTTTATGAATAATTAATTATTATAGCTAATTGTTATATATATACCATTATTGGTTATTAAATTTCTTTATTATTATTATTGTTATATATTGGGATTTTTATTTAATAATATTGTTTTTATATTATTTTATTATAAATATACTATAATATATGTGTGTAATTGTATGTATATGTAAATGTATTAAATAAAGGTATACACGTGTATATTTGGATATATATGAGTATGTGTGTATATAGTATTATGTAAATATATACATAAATGTGTATATACGAATACATAATATATGTGCGTATATATGGATAAATATAAAGGATAATATATGGTGCATGTGTATATAAATATATATAGGTAAATTATGTGCATGTGTTTACGTATAAATATATATATATAAATATATATTTGTGTATAGATATATATGTGTATATGCGTATTTATATATGTATTATATATATACGTATATGCGGGGATATATGTATGTATACATATACATACGTAATTATGTGGATACATATATATAAAATATATTCATGAGTAAATAAGATACACATACATATAGGAATATATTCAATAGCAATATGTATTATATATATAGAAATATATGTAGTGATAGATTATATAGTTAAATATATATATACATATATGGAAATACATGTTTATACAATGGTATAATAGTATATAGAAAACAAATGTTTTTAAACCCAAAACTTAAAGGCTCAGGCCCACGCTAGCCGGGCCCAGCCCAAACTCCCCAGGCCTGAGTTCTCCCCCACGCAGGCAAACTGCTATTCCGAACCCAGCGGAAACCGAGCCATTTAAATCCTTACACCCGAGCATCCCCTGCGATTCAGTACGTATATATATATCGAGCATGAAACAAAACACTAAAACCGCCTCCTCCCTGTGCGCCCCACGTGCGCGCGCGACGAGAGCCGTCGCGGCCGGCCGGCCGGCCAGGCGCGGGGATCCGCACGGCCGAGGCGAGCGGACAACAGCGCGCGTGTCGAAAAACGGGAAGCAACAGCAGCAGTCCGCTGCCACTGGGCAGTCTTCGCGGCAGGTTTTCTCGATCACCGGGTGATCGTTTTGCACGCCGTTTTCGCCGGTACGTTCACAACCCATAGGGCTGTAAACCCCTTTATATAGATTATTTTAACTCGCACTGTGCACGACGAGAATCGAGTTCCAAAATCGAGGAAAATCTCGATTTCCTGAGTATGGAAACTGCCCCAACGCCCAATATTCGCAGTCGATTTGCGACCAGAACCTCGCGAATTTTGGAAAACCGCCTGAACAAATTTCTAGACAACCTAACCAAGATGAAAACCCTATTTTTAGATTTAATTCTTGTGTTTTATTTTCTGTTTAAAATTAAGATGAAGTTGACGAAAAATCTATTTTCAAAACTAGAAAATTCATCCACACGACGTGCGTCCCGCCAAACCGTGTGACGTGGTCGCGAACCGAAGACATCGAAAGCGGCGTATCGACTTCATGGTCGTGTGGGCTTTGACGGAATTTAAATTGGTCGCGTGTGCGCGACGAATTTGGTGTGTATCCGTCAAAATTCACCGTATCGTGTACTTTGCAAATTTTCCAATTACTTTGCACACGTCCGTCAGATCGAGACGAAACTTGTGCCAACATAACCGTATCATTTTTATGGTCCTGTATCCCAAGTTTGGTCTGATTCTGAGACCGTTGGTAAAATTACCATTTTGCGGGCTCCACGGTCCCACTCAACGGGCGATTTTATGCACGGCCCGCCGAAATCCAACTCTGGACATACGGTTGGGTTCGTATCGGAAAACCGGATCCGTAGACATATAGTTTGACGACTTTAGAGACCGTTGACTCTGACACACATTTCGGTACAAAATGGGTCCAATGGCGGACATCGTTTTTGCCCAAAATTACCGTTTTGCCCCTGTGTCCAGAATTGGACTTAAGGACAGGCAATCCTAGCTAATTTGACTATTCTGAGAACGTTGGTACTATTTATTTCAGCATCCGGAGACTTCTACATGTGTTGATTGATTATGGCTCATTGAGTGGTATGGTATTATTGGTTTCTCCAGCTAAGGACCTCAGGCAAGTGCACTTTCTGATTGCTTTCGATTCATAGTAGTCTTTTCATTTTATGTCTATACATATATCTTGCTGCTTGTTGACACGCTCATCACACGGAGTTGTCGGGAGGGGAAATATCTTAGTATACATGTGGACTATCCAGAAATATCCCAATATGTCTAATCTTGCACGATAGCAGCTGCACACGACACGTGCAGTGAGCCGTATTTACCCCCTAGCCGTTCACATGTTGAAAATAATATTTTACACCACCTAGATAGATGTCTTTTAATTATTTTTCCTTGTTTATTTCTCTATCGTGCTATGTCATCAGTTTCTTCCTAGCTTTCATATTCCATATGCTATTTTCATGTCTTGTTAATTCTATTGTGTTTTGCATTGTCGTCGGTTTGTGTACTTGTTCCATTCCTGACTGGAAGCCAATATTTTTCAGGTTTAGCCGCGATCACTCTTAGCACTGGGGAAGACTTGGGTATGCTGAAGACAACCTAGAAATAGATAGTAGATGTATCAATTTCAATAATTATAAATTCTTGTATTTTCTTTAATTATAAATGTTGTATTTTTGAGCATTTATTCTTGCGGGCTTGACAGCGTTCTACCGCCGACTCTGCGGCGTAGGCTGGCTTGGACACGTCTCGTATCCGAAAAAGCGGGTGCGGGTCGTGACAAGTTTTTGTGGTGGCCCATGCAGGTCAATTTTCGCAGAATATTGCGAACTCGTGATGGTACGTTAGTCGTAATATTGCGAGCCTGCGCCCAGGAAATGCTCATTCACAATTAGGATTAAAATGATTTCGGAGAATAACTAGGACTAGGAGTCCCTTGTTCAAATTGACCGTTGGGTAGTTAAGGTTATTAGATAGGCCATATAATTTAGATAGCTTGCTATATCCCTATAGGTACACTATTACTTTCGATATGACAATGTGATCCAATGTGGATATACTCTTCGCTTGGTATGTTAGACCTGCCTAGAATTAAGGCGTTAATTTTGATAAACTGTTTAATTTTTTTCTTTATTAGATATAAATTTTATATCATAATTTAGAATTGTCTGTTTAAATTCTTTTTGCTATAAGGATTTAGTTTATAATTTCTGATTCTGCAATTCGAGTGCGAATCTCGAGGTAGACTGAATTGAGATTTTTCCTCAACCATAGAAATACATATGAAATAAATACTAGGATGTTTGCATCTCTTTTGTCTTTAGTTATTTTCTCCATATTAAATCTTTTATTTTAAATGTTGTGATCGATAGGACAAATACCTACACTTTATTTTTAGTCAACCTACTTGAATCTCTGGAAGCCCCTAAAATTTTACGAATATAGTTAAAGGAATGGTTAGACAGCAGCGCACTGTCGTCAATTGTTTAAGAATGGATAGTGTGGGTTCACTGCAGCCAGCATCGTACTGGCGAGGCACAACCCATAGAAGTGGAATTATTCCGAAGAATCATAGTCTATGGAACATTGCAGAAACTATGTTCTCGTTGACTTCTTTAGATCTTAGATACCATTGTGTCAATATAGGTAGAGTGTCTGATAGCCTATCACATTTGGATCACGAAACCAAAGGTTTGCTGTAGCCAGAGTATACGGGCAAGGCGTAATTCTCGGTGAAATGATTTCAGATGTGATTACAAGTTTAGGATATTATAGAGAACAAAGACTATCCTGTATGACCCTAAGATCCAAAAACCAATACTAGTGTAAGTTCTGCCAGTTGAATAGCGTGTCTCCCAACCTGGTCTTCCATGGTCCTTGTGATCCATTGACGAGGTAATTGGCTGACACTAACAGGTTTACTTAGAATATAGAATTTAGGGTTCCATAACCCATTAGTCGACTAAGGCCAAATGGATAGAAGATAATAGGTTGACTGTATAAACAATAACACCAGGTAAGGATCCGATTCTTTCAAAACTCGAATTACTTATTTCCTCCTTCCAAAAATCTAGCGTACTTGTATTTTGACTATCTTAACCAACGCTGCTATTACAACCTAGTTTTGCAAGCTTCCACTTTTATCGAGCTTGACTCAAGACATATATTTATTGGGGACGCCCGCTAACATATTGTCTAATCAGAATCATCGTATCACGGTCTGATTAACCATGATACATTTGGTTCGCTCTTCATCTAATTATCCTACGTGGATTGAGATGTAGATGTATCTAGGATCTCATCCACGACTGCTTGACAATTCCTCTTGAATTATACATTCGTCTTTGAATCACGTAATTGTATTCAGTCACATCTCTCTTGAAACTCTTTATTGTTTTTGTCTTTCACCGATTAGAAAGACGAAAGCTTGTAATTGATAGATAGATACAGAGTATTCCTATGGATATGATAGTGGTATGCGCAAGTGTAGCTACCATCGGCCAGCCCTGTGACTGGAACCTTGTCTTAAGTTACTCGTCCTCCCTTCGACACTAAACCTACTCTCTTGATCTTCTGGTCATTGGAGTCCGAGAATGATTAGGATCTTTCCTTGACCAAATGCCAACCTAGGAGACTACCTATTCTCCAGAGACCAAATATTGTGAACCTCTAATCATTAGTTTGAAGCTTGCTTCAACTAGAACCCTTGTGACAATAGTTCGGCAGGTTTGACCACAATAGAAATTCATGATTCAGTTGTTAGAAGTCTTTCCATATGATGTGCCTTAGAGTTGATTATCCCGTCAACAACTCATGTATACTGTGGACGAGTAGGTCCTTCTATTTTATCGACCATGTGTCATTGCACACGTACTCATCTTCCATTTATTGAGGAACGATCCTTGACATGACTTATATCTACGGTACCCTGTAATGCCGTGCCTTATTTTGTATTAACAAGAGTCGAGGTACAGTATCCGGACCTTGGAATCCCCCTAACCTTATTATTCCTAAAACTATATCATAGCTTCTAAGGAAGGTAGATTGTGAGCCTTCTAAAATTTTAGGATATACCAGTATTATCGAGTGATTAGAATAATTCCCATTAGAATGATAATTAGTGCCCATGGACTCCCACTTTCCATTTAGATCATTTTGTGTCCCCGGCCGTGTCATTAATATTCGGAGCATGAAACCAGCTACTACCTTCCAACAAATTTCATATGCAAGATCTAGACGAGTCCACCTTCCTCTAAGTATATCATGTCCCACTTAAACCCGTCCTCTTGTACTCTATTTTTGTGCTACGACTTTCAGGTTAAAAGTACTAGCTATAACCCTTACCATAGTACCTACTCGATATACTTTCCGACTTCCACTAGAGCCTCAACCTTGACTCAATTCATTTGACCCAATATATGGTTGTGATCTACTCGAAGCCCATTACGCACATGCCACTAGTGTGCCACCCAATTGAGGCCTCATGTGCTACTTAAATACAAAAGTCACTAAAGGCACACTTTGAGCTTTAGGAACCTCGCCAACCAACCCGACTGGCAACTAGCTCAACCACTTGGGTAGAATCCTATTCTAAGTTACCCTAATCTAGTAGGAATAGTTTTATCATTGGGATCTTGTCTAGTCCATATAGATTGAAACCCAATGTTCATTCGACCAACGGTTGATGCCCAAATAGAGAACCCATTAAGACCACAACCTTGATTTCTCAAATTCTGTTCCATTATGAAACCTTGTACAGATAGAATTTTGAGAATGAAATTTAGGTATTGCACGAGTTGCAAGCCCCTCTAGGAGATGAAGAGTTCTTCGATTTAGCCAATGACTGGACTAGAGTAGCTCATTTAGCAAATAAGTTAATGATTCATAAACATTCTTTCTCTATCTGTACCATGGGATACCTTCTACCGCTCTGGGAGCTTCATATTCGCTCCCGATTATTTTTCTTCTTATCTTCATGTCCTTTCTATTGTAGAGTAACGACTGGTCATATTTATTAGAATTTATCGATATTTCTTAGCTACTTATATAAATTTGTGCTTGTTGATTTTAGATTTGCCTGATGGATAGAAGAGGGTTGCCGATGTCGTATGCTATAGATATCTGTCGGTAGTTGCTTTTTGCAAGTAGCTGGAGGGTTACAACGTAAGGACGTCAGGAGTTTCAAGTGAGTAGTATGACCTAAGGTGGGTAGAAGTCCTCGAGATTTCGTAAGTAACAAATGACTAGAGAAGGCCATAAATATTTTTGGAGAAATTAGATTTGAGAAGTTGAAGGAAATGGTAGATTTTGCATTTTAACGAATAGTTACAAATTAGAATTTCGAGGACGAAATTATTTTAAGGTGGGTAGATTTGTAGCTCCCCTTCCCAAAAATTTTGAATTATTTTATTACTTATTTTAATTAAATGGTGATTTTTAGATTTTATGAATAATTAATTATTATAGCTAATTGTTATATATATACCATTTTTGGTTATTAAATTTCGTTATTATTATTATTGTTATATATTGGGATTTTTATTTAATAATATTGTTTTTATATTATTTTATTATAAATATACTATAATATATGTGTGTAATTGTATGTATATGTAAATGTATTAGATAAAGGTATATACGTGTATATTTGGATATATATGAGTATGTGTGTATATAGTATTATGTAAATATATACATAAAATGTGTATATACGAATACATAATATATGTGCGTATATATGGATAAATATAAAGGATAATATATGGTGCATGTGTATATAAATATATATAGGTAAATTATATTTATGTGTATAATTATAATTATATATATTATATATATATATATATATATATATATATATATATATATATATATATATATATATATATTTATATATATATATATATATATATATATATATATATATATATATATATATATATATATATATATATATATATATATATATTTATATATATATATATATATATATATATATATATTTATATATATAATATATATATATATATATATATATATATATTGTCTATAGATATATATGTGTATATGCGTATTTATATATATATTATATATATAAAAAAATATATATATATATATTATATATATACGTATATGCGGGGATATATGTATGTATACATATACATATGTAATTATGTGGATACATATATATAAAATATATTCATGAGTAAATAAGATACACATACATATAGGAATATATTCAATAGCAATATGTATTATATATATAGAAATATATGTAGTGATAGATTATATAGATAAATATATATATACATATATGGAAATACATGTTTATACAATGGTATAATAGTATATAGAAAACAAATGTTTTAAACCCAAAACTTAAAGGCTCAGGCCCACGCTAGCCGGGCCCAGCCCAAACTCCCCAGGCCTGAGTTCTCCCCCACGCAGGCAAACTGCTATTCCGAACCCAGCTGAAACCGAGCCATTTAAATCCTTACACCCGAGCATCCCCTGCGATTCAGTACGTATATATATATCGAGCATGAAACAAAACCCTAAAACCACCTCCTCCCTGCGCGCCCCACGAGCGCGCGTACGCCGATAGCCGCCGCGGCCGGCCGGCCGGCCAGGCGCGGGGATCCGTACGGCCGAGGCGAGCGGACAACAGCGTGCGTGTCGAAAAACGGGAAGCAACAGCTGCAGTCCGCAGCCACGGGGAAGTCTTCGCAGCAGGTTTTCTCGATCACCGGGTGATCGTTTTGCACGCCATTTTTGCCGGTACGTTCACAACCCATAGGGCTGTAAACCCCTTCATATAGATTATTTTAACTCGCACTGTGCACGACGAGAATTGAGTTCCAAAACCGAAGAAAATCTCGATTTCCTGAGTATGGAAACTGCCCCAACGCCCAATATTCGCGGTCGATTTGCGATCAGAACATCGCGAATTTTAGAAAACTGCCTGAACAGATTTCTAGACAACGTAACCAAGATGAAAACCCTTTTATTAGATTTAATTCTTGTGTTTTAGTTTCTGTTTAAAATTAAGATGAAGTTGACAAAAAATCTATTTTTAAAACTAGAAAATTCATCCACACGACGTGCGTCCCGCCAAACCGGGCGACGTGGTCGCGAACCGAAGACATCAAAAGCGGCGTATCGACTTCGTGGTCGTGTGGACTTTGACGGAATTCAAATTGGTCGCGTGTGCGTGACGAATTTGATGCGTATCCGTCGAAATTCACCATATCGTGTACTTTGCAAATTTTCTAATTACTTTGCGCACGTTCGTCAGATCGAGACGAAACTTGCGCCAACAGAACCGTATCATTTTTCTGGTCCTGTATGCCAAGTTTGGTCCGATTCTGAGACCGTTGGTAAAATCACCGTTTTGCGGGCCCCACGGTCCTACTTAACGGGCGATTTTATGCACGGCCCGTCGGAATCCAACTCTGGACATACGGTTGGGTTCTTATCAGAAAACTGGATCCGTAGACATGTAGTTTGATGACTTTAGAGACCGTTGACTCTGACACGCATTTCGGTGCAAAGCGGGTCCAACGGCGAACATCGTTTTTGCTCAAAATTACCGTTTTACCCCTGTGTCCAGAATTGGACTTAAGGACAGGCAATCCTAGCTAATTTGACTATTCTGAGAATGTTGGTACTATTTATTTCAGCATCCGGAGACTTCTACATGTGTTGATTGATTGTGGCTCATTGAGTGGTATGGTATTATTGGTTTCTCCAGCTAAGGACCTCAGGCAAGTGCACTTTCTGATTGCTTTTTGATTCATAGTAGTCTTTTCATTTCATGTCTATACATATATCTTGCTGCTTGTTGACACGCTCGTCACACGGAGTTGTCGGGAGGGAAAATATCTTAGTATACATGTGGACTATCCAGAAATATCCCAATATGTCTAATCTTGCACGATAGCAGCTGCACACGACACGTGCAGTAAGCCGTATTTACCCCCTAGTCGTTCACATGTTGAAAATGATATTTCACACCACCTAGATAGATGTCTTTTATTAGTTTTTCCTTGTTTATTTCTCTATCGTGCTATATCATCAGTTTCTTACTAGCTTTCATATTCCATATGCTATTTTCATGTCTTGTTAATTCTATTATGTTTTGCATTATCGTCGGTTTGTGTACTTGTTCCATTCCTGACTGAAAACCAACATTTTTCAGGTTTAGCCGCGATCACTCTTAGCACTGGGAAAGACTTGGGTATGCTGGAGACAACCTAGAAATAGATAGTAGATGTATCAATTTCAATAATTATAAATTCTTGTATTTTCTTTAATTATAAATGTTGTATTTTTGAGCATTTATTCTTGCGGGCTTGACAGCATTCTACCGTCGACTCTGCGGCGTAGGCTGGCTTGGACACGTCTCGTATCCGAAAAAGTGGGTACGGGTCGTGACAGTGGTAGAACTCCTTTACATTAGGATTCAGATCCTCACGTGCCACAGCAAAATCTAATACCATCTCACGTGCCAAGTTTGTTGGTTGCCGATATTCAAAATGATCTCCGAGAGTAGAATCTCTTATGTCGGTATTAAAGAAGGACTGAGATTGCGAAGCCGGAGATTCTCCTTGATTAATCCACACGTTGTAGTTCGGCATGAAAACCTTCTTGTAAAGATGCTCTCTCACGAGTGACACCTCTCTAAATGGTATATTCTTACATTTGACACAAGGGCACTTTATGTGCCTTCCATCCATGAAATCGGTATGGCAACTTACATATATGAGAAATTCCTCGACGTCTGCCTTGAAATCGTCCGTCAAGCCAATCATGCTCTCATGTTGCTGATTGTACATCCACGAACGGTCAAGTAAGTATCGACTCATTGTTCTAATCCACGTGAATGATTCTGCACCAAGAATTAAGATGTTATATATCACTTGGTATCATAAAACAAACATAGTATAACTTGGTATGACGTACCCCTCACGTACATTCACTCGTAAAACAAACCTAATATAATTAGGTATCACGTTGATACTCAAGTATCAAATTGATACTCAAGTATATATCGCATTGATCAATCAATTACCTTAGTAATCTAAAACTACTACACCTATTTATTTCGTGTCCGTGTCCCGTCAAATTTCTAAAACTATTATACCGATAAATTTTTGTTTATCTACTATACCCACTACTATACAGATAAATTTTAAACACGAAATTGAAATTGAAATCCTAGAACATGTTGAGAAAACACAAACGAAGCATAAATAAAAATAAATACAAATTAGGGTTTAGGGTTTCGGACCTTGAAGTGGTTGGTCACGGAGAGGATATCGGAGAAGGGGGGACGTCGGAGGGGGGGTGCCGGAGAGGGTGGTCGCCGGAGGGGGCAAGGCGGAGGAGGAGAAGAGGGAGGGTATACGGGGTTTCAAAGGAGGAGAAGAGGGGGGAACAGAGTGGGGGAGCATGCTGGAGGGAGGTGGTCGCCAGAGATGGGGGCTCCACGGAGGAGGAGAAGAGATGGTGGTTAGGAGGTTTGATCGGAGGAGGAGAAGAGGGAGGGGGCCGGAGTGGGGGAGGGCGTCGGAGGGGGCCGCAGTCGGGGGGGCTGATCGCCGGTCGGGGGGAGGGGAGAGGGGAGAAAATAGAAGGATTTTGAGAGTGAGAGAGGGATTGGGAAATTTTGAAATTTAAGTAACTTTCGAATTTTCACAGCAAATTAGCGACAGAAATTTTTCGTCGCTAAGCCGTCGCTACATGGAAATATCACTAAGTAGTCGCTCGTTAGTTGCTACCTTTATGAAAAAAAAATTAGAATAAAAATTAATCCTTCCGTTTTGGCATTTACAGCAGCTTAGCGACGTATATATCTGTCGCTAATCAGTCGGTTGACATATTCCGTTGCTAAATGGTCGCTGATCTGTCGCTAAACTTATAAAAAATTTATCGCCCGTAAGTCGCTTGTATGTCGTTAATTGGCGACTGATTAAGCCATCGCTAATTTTCAGTCGCTATGTGCCTGTATTTTGGTAGTGTCAATCTACTTCGATACTCATGTCAGAACAAACTGGAATAGAGCACCAAGGAATGATGAAGGTGAGGTCGATGAACCGGATCATGAAATCCGTACTATCTTCAATGTTGGTGGCAAGCCTACATGTGCTTCTAAGTTATGGTAGTTGGAGGACGATGAGTTTGAAGCCGCTCATCGGTATATCTGCCAAAATAGTGGTATAGAGGAGATGGAAGATATAGGAAGTAAGAGACATAATTTTACTATGTTGTACTCTAATTTTACGATATACTTGTAAAAATTTCTCTAACTTTTCTCATTTTTATCATAGTATTTTTAGAGCTGAGATAAAAATTAAGAGATCTAGCATTGATGATGATGATCTTACTAGAAAGGTTGATAGAAAATTTTCGTCGTAGTTCCATAACTATGTAAGGATTAATATCTTTTAACTATTCTAAATTCAATTGACCGACGAAAGGGCTTTTGTCCTAATGAAGTTATGATACATGATGTTTTAGGTTTTTCTTCTGGCACACAATTGAGCGACAAAAGACTTCGAGCACTAGCTATCGGACCAAGCAAGAGGGCAAAATATTGGGATAGATATACCCTCAATGGCTTCAAATTTAGAACTACTGATAAGCCTATCAATCACTCATTTGTCGATGAGGAGGCTAATTATACAAAGAATTTTGGAGTTTATGTAAGGGATTCAGTCTACGACACCGATCCAGAATTTGACTATTACGGGGTTCTAAGAGATATTGTAGAGCTGGATTACTCTTTTGATTCCCAAATTGTACTGTTCAAATGTGATTGGTTCGACACAACACCCAAGCAAGGATAGAGAATTGACAAATAGTTTGGATTTATTAATATAAAACAAAACAAAATATATGTAGGTTTCGAACCATTTGTGTTGGCTAGTCAAACGGTCCAAGTGTACTACACAAGTTATCCTAGTCGACGACGTACTACTCGTGACTGGTGGGCTGTATGAAAAACTAAATTAAGAAATACATATAATATTGGAGATCAAGCATACCAGGAGGATGAGGTAGTCATGCCTCAACCAACATATATGAGCTTAGCCGACGTTGATGACATGGAGGTTGACGTTACTGTAGAGGATGATATAGTAGACGTAGAGCTTGACATAGAGGACTTACCTCATGTAGAGGAGGTGTCTGAAATGGACGTATCGGATGAGGAGGAAGAATTTCAAGATAAAGGTGAAAGTGGAAGTGATAGTGAAAATGAAGAAGATGAAGATGAAAAAGATTCAGATTACGAACAAGATGAAGAAGATTTGTACGAAGAAGATGAAGATGAAAAAGATTAGTACGTATTACCTATTTGTATCAACACACCTTTATTTAATTTGTATTAGATTTTTATTGATTATTTGTATCATCACATTTTTTTCAGATTTACATATGGCAGGACGAGGTCGTACACGACGTCGAGGATCTGGGTCGACCTGTCCTCCTTCTCCTCCTAGTACTCCGGCTGCAGATCGCATAAGAGTTAGAGAAGACGATTTGGTTGATGAGGAGGATGGCTTATCTCCGCCGTTCACTCGTTCTTCGGCCAGCGGAGCTAGCCCTTTTATTCCTTAGCATCTACTCCTACCGGTGCTGGTGCCCCGTCTTCTACGTCGGAGACTACACCTGTCTCTCTGACTACGACGAACCTGTATCTTGGCATTTTGGTCGACTGTAGAGTGTATATATATCGAGATTTGGGAGAGTTAATGTGTTGTCAATTCCATGGTCCCTATCTGAATTTTTGGGACATCCCACTTGATAGATGATTCATTTGGCTCGAGATGCTTGAGGTATGTGTAAATAATATCGTCTTTCTTTACAATATTACTTAAATATTTGCTCATTTATTTTTATTTGTCCTTATTTGCAGAAGTTATACCGGTGGCCGGTGCACAGAGATCAGGCGATCCAGAAGTGCTACAAGTCCATCGCCAGCAAAAGGTTGAGGAATATGGTTAACGACCAGAAGGCGTGGGCTATACTAAATAGTGCTCTTCGCAGGGAGTGGTTGAAAGAGGAATTCTGGGAGAAGATGAAGACGAAGATGGACACTCTGGCCTATAAGGCCAAGTGTGAGAAGGCAAAGGCTGTCCGTGCTAAGGGTGGTCACCACACGGGTGGATCCATCCCAATTTCAGAGCATTATCGACGTGTGGTGAGTATTCTTATTTCTTATTTCTTTAATTGTTTAAATTTAATGTTTAGTTATAAATTGATGTTTAATTGTTACAGTGCAAGGAGGTCGTCAGGGCTGGCGGAGATCCGAACGTCGTGGACTTTTCTAAAGTTTTCGAGCGTACCCATAAGCAAAAGAAGGATGGGAAGCTCGTAGATGATCGAACGACCAAAGCCTATGTATGTTTTCCATGTCCTATATCTAATTACATTTCTTTTTTGTCTTTAAGTACTTAACTATATTCATGAATCATAACCCTAAGTAGTATTATAAATCAAAGAATAGTTTAGGAGACATATGAGAACATAACCATAACAATACTTAATAGTAATTAAAATACCAATATTAACTCTATATCTATTCACGTATATAAATATAGGAGACGCATGAGACTTTAAAGAGTCGAGTCAGTGAAGGAGGGACTATCGAGGAGGGGGGAGCTGGGACTAGTCAGCCACCGACGCCGGCTGTGAGGAACGACTTGTGGATACAAGCCGTCGGTAGAGGGTGTGGGGGCAGCATGTATGGTACCGGATCGTTGGCATCCCAGCCGTCCGTTTATTCCCGATCTCCTCTATCTCCACTACCTCCACCTCCACCGTCACCTCCACCTCCACATATCGACGATACTGTCGACGCCTACACTTTGCAAAAAATTATACAGATTTTGGTGGGCGGTCAGGTGAGCCAGCGAGCGGAGTTCTAAGCACATCATGTCTGATTCTTGCTGCCACTGCACCGGCTCCAGCTTCGACCTCAGGGCCTCAGGCATCGACTGTTCCTCCGACCACAGCGCCTACTTCACCGGCTCTTCCTCCGACCACATTGCCTCTTGTTGTGTCGCCGACTCTTACAGACGTTCCTGTCAAGGATATACAGCAGATCGTCACTTTGGTCGTGGGACAGTTATATGCATGCGGCCGGCCGGCTACGCCTCCTCCACCTCCTCCACCTCCTCTCTCATCAGTTTGATTTTTGTTTATTTTTTGGTTGTATTTGACGATGAGTTTGTATGAACTTTAGGGGTTTGATCGATAAGTTTATGTATTATTGAACATATTTGTGTATATGCACTATATTGCGACTGCTGGACGAGTTTGTATCTGTTGGAGTTGTTTGGATAGGCAATTGGAGTTCAATGTAATGTATATATTGGTGCTTGGATTAATTTTTTATATATTGGGGTTATATTTAATGTATATCATTTGACTGTAATGTATATCTATATTCACAGGTTTGAGCAAAGCTGGAACAATTTAGTCTGGCAATAATGAGAAGTTTAGCGACTAACCAGCGACGAATTAGCGACAAAAATCTGAAAATTTTGTAGGCTAGCGACTAATAACCGACGGATTAGCAACAGAAAACTGGAAACATTTTCGGGTTAGCGACGAAAATTTTCGTCGCGAAAATTCAGCCTGACACCAAAAGCATATTAGACGAGTTAGCAACGAAAATTTTCGTCGTTGAGCTTCTGGAAAATTTTATATTTTTGCTCACAAAAGAATGTCGGTAATCCGTCGCTAAGTTGTCGCCGTGTTTGCTGACGCTTAATATTCGTTGCTAATCCGTCGCTATATTTAGTCAGTATTTCTGTCGATAAGTCGTCGCTATAGCGACGGATTACCAACGTATTTGCCATAGCAACGTTATAATTATCGGCTTCCTGTATCCGTCGGTAAATAGATAGCGACGGAATAATCGTATTTAGCGAAGAAAATGTCCGTCGCTAAATATCAATATTTTAGTAGTGTCTTCTCACCTCCCTCTTGCTTTTTATTACGCCAAACAAAATTGGTCAACCTCACTAACATATAATTTGTAATCCTTTTTGTTAGGCCAAGCAAAATCCGACCAACATCATTAATATATAATGTTTTTGTGCTTTTTGTTAAGCCGAGCAAAGTCCTATCGACATCATTAGTAGTAATATATAATGTGTAAGAAAACCACACAAACTAGGGGCCCGTTTGGTTTGCAGGATTGGACAACGTAATGTAATTGGCATTACGTTGTCAATCTAACTCGGGTGTTTGGTTGGACAAAAAAAAATAGATGTAATGTAATCGCGATTACAAGTTTGATTACAATACATCAGTTTCGTATAAACTCAATTACATCATAAAACCTATGTAATCGCAATTACATTACAACTTAAGCGGAAGGTTGGTATGCTATAATTTGGTATTTTTGTTCGTTTTTGGTCATTTTTTTTGTTGTTTTTGTTTGTTTTTTGTCGTTTTTGGTCGTTTTTGTTCGTTTTTTATCGTTTTTTGTCGTTTTTGTTTGTTTTTTGTCATTTTTGTTCGTTTTTGGTCATTTTTTGTTGTTTTTGTTCGTTTTTTGTCGTTTTTTGTCGTTTTTGGTCTTTTTTGTCGTTTTTGTTCGTTTTTGGTCATTTTTTGTTGTTTTTGTTTGTTTTTTGTTGTTTTTGTTTGTTTTTTATCGTTTTTGTTCGTTTTTTGTCGTTTTTTTGTCCTTTTTTGTCGTTTTTGTTCGTTTTTGGTTGTTTTGTTTTTTTGTCGTCGTCCTTTTTTTTTGTTGTTTTTGTCCGTTTTTTGTCGTTTTTGTTCGTTTTTTGTCATTTTTGTTCGTTTTTGGTTGTTTTTGTTTTTTTTGTCGTTTTTGTCCTTTTTTGTCATTTTGTTCGTTTTTTTGCCCATATTTTTTAGTTTTGGGGTTTTATTTGTCGTTTTTGTTTATTTTTTGTCATTTTTGTTTATTTTTGTCGTTTTTGTTTGTTTTGGGACATTTTTTTCGATTTTTGGTCGTTTTTTGTACATTCTTGGTCATTTTTTGTCGTTTTTGCACTTTCAAATCTTTTTTTGTCGATTTTGTACATTTTTTGTCGGTTTTGCACTTTTTTTATTGGTTTTGCTTTATTTGCACGTCTTTTGCCTTTTTGCACGTTTTTTTATATCGTTTTTGGTCAATTTTTTATATTTTTATCGTTTTTTGTCGATTTTGCACATTTTTTGCCATTTCTGCATGTTATTTATCGATTTTTGTCGATCTTGTACGTTTTTTGACCATTTTTTATGTTTTTATCGTCTTCTATCGTTTTCGGTCAATTTTGCACGTTTTTGTCGCTTTTTTTTATCCTTTTTTGCTTTTTTGGGGATCTTTTTTCACTTTTTTTGTCGTTTATGCTCGTTTTTTCTTTTTGTTTGTTGTTTTTGTCGTTTTTGGATTTTTTTTTGCAAGTTTTTTAATCTTTTTGTCGTTTTTTTGCTCGTTTTAATTCCCTCTTGTTTTTGATCTTTTTTTCGTATTTTCGTTTTTTTGTCATTTATGTTCCTTTTTATCGTTTTTTATTTTGTTTGCTCTTTTTTTTATCTTTTTTGTCATTTTTTTTCTTTTTTTGTCGTTTTTGGTCGTTTTTGTTTATTTTTTGAACTTTTTTTTGTTTTTGGTCATTTTTCGTCTTTTTTTTTCTTTCATTTATTGTTGTTTTTAGTCATTTTTTATTATTATTGGTCACTTTTTATGGTTTTCACATTTTTGATTTTTTTTTTGTCGTTTTTCTTTTTTATCGCTTTTTCATTTTTGGTTTTTTTTCCTTCTGTTTTGTTCGTTTGTCATTTTTTTTTGTATTTTTTATTTTTTTTTTCGTTTTTTTTCGTTTTTGGTCTTTTTTAGCAGAAAATAAACCATTTTTCCCTTATTTATTTATTTTTTATTTTTATTTTTTAAAAAAAATTAGTGATCCACTTTTTTAATTTTATGTTGTATTTAAAAAAATATTAAATTAGAAACTTAATTACATTACATGGTAAACCAAACATATGAATGCAATTGACATTACATTACATGGTTTGATTACATGCTTCAACCAAACATAGTAATGTAATTGTAATTCCATTACATTACAAACTCAATTACATTACAAATTCAATTCCATTACGATTACGATTACATTACAATGAACCAAACGCAACCTAAATGCAATCCGGATACTATTGAATATACTTACGAAAAACTACTAAAAGGGCCACAAAATTAATTAGAACCACATCTAAAAAAGTCCTAACTGTAGAAAAAAAATCACATTTTAGAATTCCACGTTTCTTGTGCTTTTAATGAAGTTATTTGCTTTAATCGAACTAAGCTGGCTCTTGTGGTCAACAAAGGAGAGGTATAATCTCCTATGCTAGATGGACAGTCTCGAAATCGAACCGCGGAAGAGCTATTGGTGTGTGTACGGTCTCGAAATCGAACTGCAGAAAAAGTGTAAATGTGAAAATTGAGAACAGTAAATAATGCAGCATGCACAAAGTCTTGTACGTGGACATCCCAATAAAAAGAGAGAAGAACAAGTTACCAATCACTTGTCTTCTCATGTGCTTGATTGATTTTGCAGCCAGAGAATATTGATATTACTGTTCGACAAATTTGTTCAAAAATTCAGATTGATAATTTGGCGGATTTATTTCACAAAGACTTTGCAAACCATTGTAATTGGGAGGTTAGTACACGATATCGGAATGCAACGGTTTCAACCGGGGTGTTAACATTAGTATATAATGGGAATACATTTTCTTTCCCAAAATATATTTTCTTAGTAAGATATAATTAGTTTGCCACATGGGAATAACAAATTTTTATCTAAAAAAATCGTTCTCCAATGCAATTGTCAAATAAATTGTAAAACTAATGTGACAAAAGTTACAAAAGACTGTGTGTTAGTTGTCTAGTTTTAGACAATGTACTTATCAACGTTTTCTAGTCTTGTCATCAATTATGAATACAAAATATTTTGAAAAATGTCCTTTGTTAGTATTTGCATTGGGTCCCACAAAAAAGGAAGAGCAAAACTTTTCCTTTTTTGAGAGTGATTAAAAAGAGTTCCTTTTTAGTATTTTTTTTTTAGGGTCCTAAAAACTGGAATGCCCAAAAAATTTAACCATCGTATATATTAATAATGTGAAATAGTCATTTTTAGAACGATTAACCTTCGTATATATTATTAATGTAAAATTTTCTAGAGTGATCGAAAAAAGATCCGTTTTAGTATTTAGCACAGGGCCAAAAATTGGAAGGCCCAATTTTTTTATTTTTTAGATTGATTAAAAAAATCATTTTTTGGCACATAGGATCCTAAACCCGGAGTCCTAAAAAAAACCTCTGTGTATGTTATTAATGTGAAATAACCATTTTTAAGGAATATTTTAGCAAATCCTTCCGTTTTAAATAGGGAAACGCATATATTTTCACTTTTTTAAAAAAGGAGAACATGTCCCAATTCTTTGTATGGAACAAAAAATATTTAATATATGTTCCGACTATTTTAACTTAAATATTTACTGTTTTATACAGAATGAGAGTATATGCAAGTTTAATAAAAAAAAAAGTGGGGACATCTGCTAGTTTTAATTTTTGAAACGGGACATTTGCCAAAATATCTCTCTCTTACATTAGTTTTTTTTTTCGGTTTCATTCAATTATTGTGTGGGCATGTGAATCTTGTTACAAGTGGTACGATATCAGTGTTGGATGCTAGGCACAGTAGTACAAATCGAAGGACGGTGTTTTAAATGTTAGCTGCTGCTACTCTTGGAGTGAGCAAAAGCTCAAGTTTTCCAAACCAATAGTCCCACATCGTCTGGTACCAAGTCTTATGAGTGCTTATATTCCTTTCTGCTCGCTTTCTTCATTAAAAGTTGTGTGTGGGAGCTCCATGGGCCACGCGTGCGCCGCCGCCGCCGCCCGGCTCGGTTCGGTTCGGCACGCATAACGGGTGCGGGTACGTGCCCACATCTGTGGGCGCCGAATGCCGATTCGATTTTCACTTGGAGTTCGGGCTGAGTCCCTAAAGAATATTTTAGTTTTTTCATTCAAGTTTCTGACTGTTACCACACATTTATTTCTGTAACGGTTCGATTTTGAATTCTGTCCAGGTTCAATAAACCATATGTTGTATACATTTGTAACATTCAATTTCAATGGTCATCAACTCTCTGTCCGTTGGTGATCATTCGTCAGCCTATATATTTCATGTTTTTCTTCCTTTCCAACACAAAAAATACATTCCTCTCGAAACTCTTTGCATTTCTCATCCTCTCGCTGATGTTTCCTTCGTTGTTGCTCTGGGTAGAGCTAAGTCGGTGGTCACTCTCTCTGAGTCGTGTGCGGCAACAAGATTCCGGTGGAGCGGAGATTTTATCACAGGGGCGTTCGGATTCAGTCTGCACATAGACCCGAGCTAACTCTTAGGGCAGTGCTACATGCGCGGCTTTTCCGGAGGCCGATAACAATTTTAATATTTAATTTTTTATTACAGAAACTTTCCAACAATCTAAGAGTTAGTTATTTATTTTCCAAAATAATTTTCTTCTGTTAAAAGTTGGTGCAAATTGTACACCAAAATTTTGTTACTGTGCACTAGTGGCTTTGTGTTAGTTTTACTACACAGAAAATTTGTTATTGTACACCGAATATTTGTTTCAGTTTCCAAAATAATTTCATTCTGTTCAAAGTTAGTGCATAATTTCGTTATGTTCAAAATTATTGTTGTCCATTATTGCTGTCAACATTCATTGCTACAGTAAATAAA
This sequence comes from Iris pallida, assembly GCA_029216955.1. NCBI lineage: Eukaryota > Viridiplantae > Streptophyta > Magnoliopsida > Asparagales > Iridaceae > Iris > Iris pallida. The sequence goes on along the minus strand of JANAVB010038616.1, from coordinate 7,864,844 downwards.
TTTTTTGTTGCTACAGTAAAAGGCTGTTTGCTTTAACCTATTTTAATAAATATTCATTGAAAACTTAAATAGTTGTTACCAATTACTTACTGTTACCATTTGCTTAATTTTATTATATACTTTTTACAGGACTACCATTAATAGAAATTGTCTAATATTTATTATTGTTAATATTAACACCTTAGACAACATTGTTGTGCTAGCAGTTTTCAGTCAATAGTGTTTTCTTTTACTCAATAGCTTCTATTTTAAGCCAAAACAAACAGTTAATTGATTTAGTAAAATTCTTTTAATTTTAAAGTTCTAAAATAGAGAGTTGTTTGGGAACAAGCTGAAAGGGCCCTTCTATCAACAAGGCAAAAAATTGTCTAAGCGACCGGTACTTAAGTGTTCCTAGTGAACCTCCGCTTACTGTGATCCAACCCCTACAGCTAACCCAACCTTATCAAAACTTGAAAAACGAAAATTTTAAAGGTATATTACTAAAATCTTCTTAATTGTCAATTTTAGATTAAAGCCATCTTATTGAGTAAATTTATAATTTTTCAGACTTTAGAAAACATGACTTCCAAGGAAGAGAATTTTTCTGCAAAGCTTGCTAAATTCAATGGCACCTACTTCAAGAGGTGGCAAAGTCAAATAAAATTTTGGCTTCCCACTTTAGGCCTGATTTCTGGCATTGATGGGTCCACACCCATCTCAAATGATTCTGATGAGACTGAGTCTGACGTAGGGGTTTCCAAGTCCTCATCTTCTACCAAACCTAAGACCCCTAAGGAAATTGACTATCACTGCTTCCACAGCTATGTCTGAGTCACTCTACGACATATTTTTTGAATATAAAAGCGCTAAAGAACTCTGGGATGCTTTGGAGGATGAGTATGGTTGTGATGATGCTGGAATTGATAGATTCAATTCCTCCACATTCAACCGATATGTCATGGTAGATAACAAACTCATCAATGACAAAATTCATGAACTTCAAGAACACCTTAGACATGTTCAAGCCAAGGGATCATTCTTTTCTACTGAACACAAAATATGATGTTTGATAGACAAACTCCCTCCATCTTGGTCTAAAGTGGCAAAGGACCTACTACATCTATAAGGAACTATTGCATACTCTCAAGCTCTACAGAGAATTAGAACAGAAGAGGAATATAGGTCCAAGACCAAAGCTAGGTCAAATGCCACAGCTAGGGTAAACCTTGTAGAAAGCCATGTAAAACCTAAGTCAAATAGCCATCTCAAATCTAAGAAAAACTCCTTAAAAAAGAAGCAGAGTTTTCAACCTCCTCATCAAAACCATTACCACCAAAACCCTCAACCCCAGAAACCTAAAAACTTTGGTCAGACTCGGGATCAAAGAAGATTTTGTTTTGTGTGTGGTAGAACCAACCATACATCCATCAACTGCTTACAAAGGAAGAAAGAACCTATCCAGACCTCCTTCAAAGAAAAATGCAAGCCAGAGGCTAACATGATTCTGAATTCCAGCTCCTTCAGATCTGTAAGCTATAAACCTGTAGTAAACCTTTTTTTCCATTCTAATGATTGTTAGTTGGATTCTGGAGCTAATGTTCACGTTTTATTTGATCGCTCATGTTTTTCAACCTATCAGAAATCAGGCGGAGGAGGCATGACCCTAGGAGATGGCTCAACGGCACAAGTAGTGGGAAGAGGAAGAATAGATCTGAAGATGACATCAGAAAAAATTCTACCTCTATGATGTGTTTCATGTACCGTATGTCAGAAGAAACCTTGTTAGTGGATCCCTCATTGTAGCCCCAGGGTACAAAATTGTTATGGAGGCAAATAAAGTAGTTTTCTCTAATAATGATCTGTTTATTAGAAAAAGATTTGTAAAAGATGGACTTTTTGTTTTAAGTACTATAAATAAAAGTTCTAATCTTTCCTTTGTTGCAAATGTTAAATCCTCAAATGTTTGGCATGGTAGACTAGGTAATGTAAACTTAGGATCTATCAAAACGATGATGAACTTAGATCTTATCCCTAAGACTCCTATAGACGATGAACACAAAGGTGAATATGTGTTCAAGCCAAACATACTATATTACCTTTCAAATCTGTCCATAGGGATTCTGAACTCCTAAAACTTATCGATAGTGATATTTGTGATTCCAATAGGGTTTTAATCCGAGGAGGTAGAAAATACTTTGTCACCTTTATTGATGATTGTAGCCTCCCTTCCCGGAAAATTTTTGAAATTTTTTTATTTTTTATTTAATTGATTTGAATAGTGATTTTTAGATTGTTATAAATAATTATTTAGTTAATTGTTACGATAGATGACCTTAGCCATGGTTAAGATTTGGAGTACCAGATGACTTTAAATCATGGCACGGATAGTGCAGTGGAGTGCCTTGACTAGTGTATTAGCCATACCAAGGAAGATCCAACCATAAGTGTGTCCTAACTAGGAAAATCAGACCAAGTTACGACTTAACCCCTATAAATGGTTTATTATTTATTAATTAATTTATTGATTTGTAGAAGACCCGGTTGTACAAAAATAGACCTGACTTGACCCGAACCAAACCCAGACCATGTAGACATATAGCGCGGCCAAAAATGTCCATGTAGGTGTGCATTTATTATACAAGTAAATATTTCGTATTTTATTTAGTGGGCTAGTAAATATGTTGCGACACATTGGTTATATAAGTGTACATATATAATATGTGTTATTGATATTAAATTGTTAATTATTTTATAATAGGATAAATATACTTTTGTGATGTACTTCTAGATTGCTAGGATTTTATACCATATATATATGTGAGTATGTATATATACATATATATTATATGTGTGTATTTGTATTTATATATAAATATATTGTATATGTGTACGTATATATAAATATATATGATATTTGTGTGTACATATATGTATGTATAAATATATATATAATATATGTGTATATGTGTATTAATATATATAAATATATTATACATATGTATATGTGGGTATATATATATATGTATATATAAATGTATATATAAGTACAAAAGTATTTATGTGTGTATATAAATATCTATAAACTATTAGATAGAAATAAATGAGAAAAACCCCATAGCAACTAATCCCAACCCAGCCTAGGCTCGAACCCGAGAACAACAGGCCCCTAGAACCGAGAACAGCCGAGCCTATAGCTCTTCCCCACGGGCTGAGGAACCCGCTCGGGTTTTTTTTCTGCATGTATATATATACTCGACAGAAAAAGAGAAAAGCGACATGCAAACCCTAGCAGACCTACGCCACCACGACCACCGTCGTGGTCCGACGACCCACCGGCTGTCGCCGCCACCATCGCGCGCGGCCGGACGGCGGCCAGAGAGCCACGCATGTGCGCGGATGCGAGCAACAACAGCAGCATTAACAGGCTGCGAGGCCGGTTTCCACATGGAGATTTCCGCATGCTCGCTTTATCGTTCTCTAAGAAATTTTCTCAGGTTTGTCGACAACCCTATCGAATTTATATCCCAGTAAATAGATTCCAGTACAACCTATTACAAACGTATGAAAAATCGAGCCCAAAACCCGTCGAAAACTGTTTCAAAAATAGAGCATAAGTTGACCTAAAACCCCAACTTAGACGACAATTCATGGCCAACCCATTAGCAGCTTTCAAAATCTATTTAAAGGCATTCCAAGAATACATATAGGGCTTCATTACCTTTTTTGCGGATTTGGAAATCACCGACTACGTGTCGAGAAATCGAATCCCGAAGTTAACCGACAAACGGTTTTCGAAAACACAAATTTCTTCGATACGACGTGCGTTCTGCGAAAGATGGCGACGTGGTCGTGAACCAAAAGCATCTAAAGTTGCGTAACGACTTCATGGTCGTATAGAATTTAACGAAATTCAAATTGGTTGTGTGTGCGCGACGAATTTGATGCGTATCCGTCGAAATTCACCGTATCGGCCTCTGTGCAAGTTTCTCAATTACTTCGTACACGTTCGTCAGATCGAGACAAAACTTGCGTTAACAGGACCGCATCATTTTTTTGATCCTATATGCCAAGTTTGGTTCAATTTTGAGACAGCTGATTGGATAGCTATTTTGCGGGCCCCACGATTCAATTCAACGGGCGATTTTGTGCATGGCCCACCGGAATCCAACTTTGGACATACGGTTGGGTTCGTATCAAAAAATCGGACCTGTTGACATATAGTTTGATGACTTTAGAGATCATTGACTCTGGCACAATTTGCGGTGCAAAGCGGGTCCAACAGCGGACATCATTTTTGTCCTAAATTATCGTTTTTCCCCTGTGTCCAGAATTGGACTTAAGGACAGGCAATCTTAGCTAAATTGACTATTCTGAGAATGTTGGCGATGTCTGTTTCATCTTTCGGAGACATTTATAGATTTTGGGTTTTATGGCATACCAGTTGACGGTATCTTATTGGTTCTTCGCGCAAACTCCAGGCAAGTATACCTTGCCTTCCTCTACAGTTTTATTTACATACATTGTATTTTATTTTCCAGTTTTGACTGTTTATGGACATGTACTTTTCGTATTACATTCTTTTGAGTTATTTTATTGCATATAGCTGTGTTTATGTTTGGTCTTGTAGTTCACACTTAGAGTTTCTTGTCAGTACCTTGCTTGAGTTGTGTCATAGAACGAGTACGTGTAATTGAACTGCTAAATTCTTGATATTGTTTTATTGGCACCAGAGAGTCCGCACTCGGGACGAGGGTGTTTTTCTTGATCTGTTTACATCTGTGAGTCCACACTCGGGATGAGGATGTCGATTATTTGCACCAGAGAGTCCACACTCGGGACGAGGGTGTTGACTTGACTTGCACCAGAGATTCCATACTCGGGACGAGGGTGCCTTGCCGTAAACTAACCAGAGAGTCCACACTCAGGACGAGGGTTAGTGCTTAGTTCAAACCCGTGAGACCACACTCGGGATGAGGGTTTGGTTCTTCCATTGATCTCGTGTTCATTGTTCGTTCGACAGTTCATTTACGCGTAGTTGTTCTAGTGTCCGTGTGTTCGTGTTCGTATTCGTGGTCATTTATCGTGTTCCTATTTTTTCTTATTCATTTTCTTGTGCATGATAAAACTGTTAGATAACCATGTATATTATGTATCTTGCTATGTCCTCTAAGGACCTGATGATCTCTTCAGGTTTAGCGATTGCATGAGTTAGTTAGTAGTTCTGGATGACGGAGGATTTGCGATTCTTGTGGGATTCTGGTATCATTATTACGTTTGTTATCCTTTCGTGCTTTACATTCCTTATCACGAGTTATCCTGTTTATTGATTCACTTTAGAGACTCTAGTTATATTCTTTTTGTCTTATCGAACATTTATGCTAGTGGGCTGCAGACCACGACACATACTTGTTCATTCTTATTTATATGGTTCCTGTGGATTGAGATATAGTTTAGTTTAGACATGATACCCTACTCTGGACAGCTTATACGTACTCGAGTCGGGCTGGAGTCCACTCGATACGTAGCTGGCTTGCTCACGAGCTCGCGTCCGAAAAGCGGGTGCGGGTCGTGACAAGTTTTTGTGGTGGTCCATGCAGGTCAGAGTATATCGTATCGGTTACGTAACTGTACTAGTACGAGCCTGCAAATTTGACTAAATCCGTAGAAATATCAATCCACTCTGCCTTGAAAACTCTTCTAGAAATTCTCTACGTCCTTGAAAACTCCATATTTTGCTCTCGATTATACTTCCTTGTTTTCTATGCCCTTGACTCTCGTCCTTTCTTATTTCGGGGTGGCGAATAATCATGTTGTCTAGAATTCATCAAAAATTCTTGAATTATAGTATAATATTGCATGATTATTAAGCATTGGTTGTTTATAGATATGAGGATTATAGAGCCATATGTCCTGGATAGCTGTTGGTAGTAAGTTAACAACTAGTTGGAAGATTATAAAGTCTAGTGACCTGTGTTTTGAGGAGCAGTGTGACCAAAGGTGGGTAGAATCCTCAAGTATTCGGAGTTATAAAAAAATGATGACTAGAGAAGGTCATAAAATATTTTGGAAAAATTAAATTTGAGGAGATTAAGGGCTTTAAATTTAAGGGAATAGTTATGAATTTGAATTTCGAGGACGAAATTATTTTAAGGTGGATAGATTTGTAGCCTCCCTTCCCGAAAAAATTTTGAAATATTTTTTATTTATTATTTAATTGATTTGAATAGTGATTTTTAGATTGTTATAAATAATTATTTAGTTAATTATTATGATAGATGACCTTAGCCATGGTTAAGATTTGGAGTACCAGATGACTTTAAATCATGGCACGGATAGTGCAATGGCGTACCTTGACTAGTGTATTAGCCATGTCAAGGAAGACCCAGCCATAAGTGTGTCCTAACTAGGAAAACCAGACCAAGTTGTGACTTAACCCCTATAAATGGTTTATTATTTATTAATTAATTTATTGATTTGTAGAAGATTCGGTTATACCAAAATAGACCTGACTTGACCCGAACCAAACCCAGACCATGTAGACATATAGCGCGACCAAAAACGTCCATGTAGGTGTGCATTTATTATACAAGTAAATATTTCGTATTTTATTTAGTGGGCTAGTAAATATGTTGCGACACATTGGTTATATAAGTGTACATATATAATATGTGTTATTGATATTAAATTGTTAATTATTTTATAATAGAATAAATATACTTTTGTGATGCATTTCTAGATTGCTAGGATTTTATACCATATATATATGAGTATGTATATATAAATATATATTATATGTGCGTATTTGTATTTATATATAAATATATTGTATATGTGTACGTATATATAAGTATATATGATATTTGTGTGTACATATATGTATGTATAAATATATATATAATATATGTGTATATGTGTATTAATACATATAAATATATTATACATATGTATATGTGGGTATATATATGTATATATAAGTACAAAAGTATTTATGTGTGTATATAAATATCTATAAACTATTAGATAGAAATAAATGAGAAAAACCCCATAGAAACTAATCCCAACCCAGCCTAGGCTCAAACTCGAGAACATCAGGCCCTTAGAACTGAGAACAACAGAGCCTATAGCTCTTCCCCACGGGCTGAGGAACGCGCTCTGGTTTTTTTCGCATGTATATATATACTCGACAGAAAGAGAGAAGAGCGGCATGCAAACCCTAGCAGAACTACGCCACCACGACCACCCCCGTGGTCCGGCAACCCACCCGTCGCCGGTGCCACCGCCGTGCGCGGCCGGACGGCGGCCAGAGAGCCACGCGTGCGCACGGATGCGAGCAACAGCAGCAGCATTAACAGCCTGCGAGGCCGATTTCCACAAGGAGATTTTCGCATCATCGCTTGATCGTTCTCTAAGAAATTTTCTCAGGTTTGTCGACAACCCTATCGACTTTATATCCCAGTAAATAGATTCCAGTACAACCTATTACAAATGTATGAAAAATCGAGCCCAAAACCCGTCGAAAACTGTTTCAAAAACAGAGCATAAGTTAACTAAAACCCCAACTTTGACGGCAATTCGTGACCAACCCATTAGCAATTTTTGAAATATATTTAAAGGCGGTCCTAGAATACATATAGGGCTTCACAACCTTTTTTGTGGATTTGGAAATCATTGACTACATGTGGAGAAATCGAATCCCGAAGTTGACCGAAAAACTGTTTTCGAAAATACGAATTTCTTCGATACGACGTGCGTCCCGCCAAACCGGGCGACGTAGTCGCGAACCGAAAGCATCAAAAGTTACAAAATGGCTTCGTGGTCATTTGGGCTTTGACGTAATTCAAATTGGTTGTGTGTGCACGACAAATTTGATGCGTATCCGTCAAAATTTACCGTATCGGCCTCTGTGCAAGTTTCCCAATTACTTCGTGCACGTTCGTCACATCGAGACGAAACTTGCTCCAACAGGACCTTATCATTTTTTGGTCCTGTATACCAATTTTGGTCCAATTTTGAGACAGTTGATTGGATCACCGTTTTGTGGGCCCCACGATCCAATTCAACGGACAATTTTGTGCACGGCCCGCCGGAATCTAACTTTGGATATACGGTTTGGTTCATATCGGAAAACCAGACTTGTTGACATATAGTTTGACGACTTTAGAGACCATTGACTCTGACACAATTTTCGGTGAAAAGCGGGTCCAACAACGGACATCATTTTTGCCCAAAATTTCTGTTTTGCCCATGTGTCCAGAATTTGACTTAAGGACAGGCAATCCCAGCTAAATTGACTATTCTGAGAATGTTGGTGATGTCTGTTTCAGCTTTCGGAGACATTTGTGGATTTTGGATTTTATGGCGTACTAGTTGATGTTATCTTATTGGTTCTTCGCGCAAACTCCAGGTAAGTATACCTTACCTTCGTCTACAGTTTTATTTACATACATTGTATTTTATTTTCCAATTTTGACTGTTTATGGACATGTGCTTTTCATATTATATTCTTTTGAGTTGTTTCATTACATATAGCCGTGTTCATGTTTGGTCTTGTAGTTCACACTTGGAGTTTCTCGTCAGTACCTTGCTTGAGTCGTGTCATAGAACGAGTACGTGTAATTGAACTGCTAAATCCTTGATATTGTTTTCTTGGCACCAGAGAGTCCATACTCGGGACGAGGGTGTTTTTTTTGATCTGTTTACATCCGTGAGTCCACACTCGGGATGAGGATGTCGATTATTTGCACCAAAGAGTCCACACTCAAGACGAGGGTGTTAACTTGACTTGCACCAGAGAGTCCACACTCGGGATGAGGGTGCCTTACCGTGAACTAACCAAAGAGTCCACTCGGGATGAGGGTTAGAACTAACCAGAGAGTCCACACTCGGGACGAGGGTTAGTGCTTAGTTCAAACTCGTGAGTCCACACTCGGATGAGGGTTTGGTTCTTCCATTGATCTCGTGTTCATTGTTCGCTCGACAGTTCATTTACGTAGTTGTTCTAGTGTTTTTGTATTCGTTTTCGTGGTCATTTATCGTTTTCCTATTTTTTATTCATTTTCTTGTGTATGATAAAACTGTTAGATAGGCATGTATATTATGTATCTTGCTATGTCCTCTGAGGACCTGATGATCTCTTCAGGTTTAGCGATTGCATGGAGTTAGCTAGTAGTTCTGGATGGCAGAGGATTTACGATTCTTGTGGGATTCTGGTATCATTATTACGTTTGTTTTCCTTTCGTGCTTTACATTCCTTATCACGAGTTATCTTATTTATTGATTCACTTTAGAGACTCTAGTTATATTCTTTGAATCTTATCGGACATTTATGCTAGTAGGCTGCAGATTACGACACATACTTATTCATTATTTTTTATATGGTTCCTGTGGATTGAGATATAGTTTAGATTAGACATGATACCCTACTCTAGACAGCTTATACGTACTCGAGTCAGGCTGGAGTCCACTCGATACGTAGCTGGCTTGCTCACGAGCTCACGTCCGAAAAGCGGGTACGAGTCGTGACAATGATCATTTAAAGTATTGTTATACCTTTCTCCTTAAGACCAAAGATGAAGTTCTAGACAGATTCAAGGTTTGTAAGTCTGAAGCTGAGAACCAGTTAGATAGAAAGATTAAGATCCTTAGATCAGATCATGGTGGAGAGTATACCTCAAATAAAATGACTAAATTTTGTGAAGAGCATGGAATTATTCATGATGTAACTGCTCCTTATTCACCATAATCCAATGGAGTTGCTGAAAGAAAGAATCGTACTCTATTAGATATGGTCAATGCCATCCTTCTCAGCTCAGGTGCCCCTGATAATCTATGAGGAGAAGCCCTTTTATCAGCATGTTATATCCTTAATAGGATACCCAGTAAGACTAATGATAAGACCCCATATGAGTTATGGAAAGGTCGAACCCCTAGGATCAATTACCTCAAAGTTTGGGGATGTCTTGCTAAGGTAGGAATTCTTGAACCCAAAAAGAGGAAGATAGGACCTGAGACTGTAGATGCTGTGTTCACAGGATATGCCTTAGATAGCAATGCCAATAGATTTCTTGTAGCCCATTCTGAAGTAAATGAAATCTCTAATAACACAATTATTGAAGCTAAAGATGCAGTTTACTTTGAGAATATTTTTTCCTTCAAGGATAAAAATCCTTCATCTTCCTCTAATCCTTCTCTTACTCCATCTACTAGTTCTCATGATCAAATACCTAGTTCTCAATTTGAACAAGTCATAGAACCTAGAAGGAGTAAAAAAAAAATGATTGAAAAGAATTTAGGAGAAGGATTCTTCACATTTTTGATAGAGGGTGATCCCTCAACTTATGAAGAAGCCAAATCATCTCCTGATGCCCCTTTCTGGAAAGAAGCTATTAACAATGAGTATAACTCCATTATGGAAAACAATACTTGTTTTTTAGCAGACCTTCCTTTAGGTAGCAAATCCATAGGTTACAAATGGATCTTCAAGAAAAAACTTAGAGCCGATGGTACCATTAAGAAATACAAGACTAGGAAAGTAGCCAAAGGATTTACCCAGAAGAAAGGATTAGATTATTTTGATACCTACTCCCCTGTAGCTAGGATTTCTTCTATTAGAACCCTTCTAGCTTTGGCTTCCATTCATGACTTGCTGATCCATCAAATGGATATAAAGACAACATTTCTAACTGTAGATTTAGATGAAAAGATATATATGGAGCAACCTGAAGGTTTTATTGCTAAAGGTCAAGAAAACAAGGTTTGTAGATTAGTGAAATCTCTTTATGGCCTGAAGCAAGCTCCAAAGCAATGCCACAACAAATTTGACAAAGTCATTATAGAATTTGGTTTTGTGCCAAATGAATATGACAAATGTTTGTATTCTAAAAATACAAATAGAAGTTGTGTTATCTTATGCTTGTATGTTGATGACATCCTTATTCTAGGACCTTTACTGGAACAAATAAATAACACTAAGAATTATTTATCTAACCAGTTTGATATGAAAGACCTAGGTGAAGCAAACCTAATCCTAGGAATGCAAGTGTCTAAATGCAAAGAGGGCTATACTCTATCTTTAGCACATTCAATTGAGAAAATGCTAAGAAAGTTTTGAGTATTTTGATAAGAAACCTACCCTTACTCCTTATGCCAGTAATATTGTTCTTAAGAAGAATGAAGAATCTCCTATAGAACAATATAGATATTTACAGATGATAGGGTCCCTTATATACATAACAAATAGGACCAGACCTGATATTGTATTTGCTATTGGGAGACTAAGTAGATATACTAGTAACCCAAATCAGTCACATTGGACTGCATTGAACAGAGTATTCAGATATTTTAAGGGTACTCTAGATTATAAACTTCATTATACTAGGCACCCTGATATCATTGAAGGTTACTCCGATGCAAATTGGGTAACTGATTCACATGATGTGAAATTCACAACTGGATATATTTTTACCCTGGCAGGAGATGCAATCTCCTGGGGATCTTGTAAACAAACTACATTTCTAGGAGTATAATAGACTCTGAAATGATAGCCTTAGATACTACCTGTACAGAAGCCGAATGGCTCAGAAATCTTATTATGCATATACCTGTTTCTATTCATTCTATTCTTATAATTTCCATAAACTGTGATAATAAGTCTATTATTGAACTACTAAAGCATGATTCTGTGAATGTTAAGATGAACCGGCACCTGCAGCTGCGCTTCAAGTCAATAAAGAACCTATTGGACAAATATGTGGTTCTTGACTATATAAAGTCAGAAAAGAATCTTGCAGACCACTTGACGAAGGGTTTGTCTAGGACATTGATCCTAGAATCATCGAAGGGGTAGGGTTAAGCCCATAGTACAGTCACCAGCAGTGTCAACCCAACCGAGTCTGACTGGAGATCCCAAAAAGCTGGTTCAATGGGTAGGAACAAGCTGGACTAGGTGACTATTATGGAACACTGACCTGAGATTAAATTCTCTTTCAAATAAAAGCCCAGGAGGCTGTACATGTGTACATTCGTACCCCATCCCTATGGTGACAGTATTCCTTGAGTGATATGGATAGGATGAGTTTAAACTCTTAATAAGTCCAAGCATAATATGCAGGGTTGATTCCTATCACCAACCCTTAAGGACTTACCTATATGAGATATCGTAAGGGCCAAGACTATAGGATAGGGTGATCCTAGACAACTCTCATGAATGTGTAAAAGTGCGCATGGCCAATCAAACGCGCCATCCGATAGACCCAAGTACCTCTAGCATACTATGTGTGATATTGTCTGAATCTGGTTCAAGAAGACTAATTCAAGGCGTAGTCCATCAAGCTCTTCTTCAGACAAAAACGATAGTCACTACGTGAGATTCAAGGCTGTAGTCCATCTCATTTATGCATAGTATACAATTGTCCAAAAATTCTCTTACTCTTATTCTTCTTCTTTTTATTATCTTGGAACTTGACCTTTGGGGGGGATTGTTATCTGGTGCTACTCTTGGAGTGAGCAAAAGTTTAAGTTCTCAAACCAATAGTCCCACATCGCCTGGTACCAAGTCTTATGAGTGCTTATATTCCTTTGTGCTCTATTTCTTCATTAAAAGTTGTGTGTGGGAGCTCCATAGGCCACACATATGCGCCGCCGCCGCTGTCCGGCCCGGCTCGGCTCGGTTCGATTCGGTGCACGTAACGGGTGCGGATACGTGTCCATATCTATGGGCGCCGAATGTTGATTCGATTTCCACTTGGAGTTCGGGCTGACACCCTAAAGAATTTTTTGGTTTTTTCATTCAAGTTTCTGACCGTTACCACACATTTATTTCTGTAACGGTTCAATTTTGAATTCCATCCAACTTCAATGAACCATGTGCTGTATACATTTGTAATGTTCAATTTAAATGGTCATCAACTCTCTGTCCGTTGGTGATCATTCGTCAGCCTATATATTTCATGTTTTCTTCCTTTCCAACACACAAAAATACATTCCTCTCAAAACTCTCTACATTTCTCATCCTCTCGCTGCTATTTCCTTTGTTGTTGCTCTGGGTAGAGCTAAGTCGGTGGTCACTCTCTTCGAGTCGTATGCGGTAACGAGATTCCGGTAGAGCAGAGATTTTACCACTAGGGGCATTCGAATTCAGTCTGCACATAGACCCGAGCTAACTCTTAGGACAATGCTACGTACGGGACTTTCCCGGAGGCCGGTGAAAATTTTAATATTTAATTTTTTTTATTGCAGAAACTTTTCAACATTAAATACTCGGCAGAAAGAAGTCAATGTGGTAGAAACCATGAAAGGAATAGGTTTTGGTTTCATTCAGTTAATGTATGACATGAGGATGTGAATCATGTTACAGTTCTCGTTGTGAATCACGTACAAGATTTTCCCTCCATCTATCTATACAAAGGTGTTATTTTGTACCAGACAATGATAAGAAGAGAAGGCGACAAGGTTACTACTAACATGCACATGTTTTGTTAATTACTGTAGCTTAATTTGATTTATATAATGTCTTCAAACTTTCTCCATTTTGTCATCTTTTGCTCATAAAACCTCTATATTTAATTTTGTTAACTATATTTGCAATTTCTTTCTAATATGAAATTTGACTTTATTGTTAGTTGTTTCATTTCTTCTTCTTTTCTTTTTGCTTTTTTCTAAGGGCACCACCAAGTTTACTTGGGGGCAGCCCTTACTTGGGGGCAGCTCAAGCAGGTGGAACTTTTGCTGGGGGGCACCCACAATTTGCTTGGGGACAGCCCAAAAATTAGGACAGAGGGGGGCGAGCGGACGACGGAGGCGCCAAGCGCGGCGGGAGAAGGCCTGCTGTGGAGGTGATCTTGATTAGGGGCGGCTGGGGCGGCGGGTGCGATGGAGGGGGTCTCCTGCTGGAGTTTGTGGAGGAGGAGGGCGTCTGAGTTGTAGGGGACGAAGAAGAGGAGGGATCGAACGTCCTGGAGGGCGATGGCGGGGCGGCAGAGGGCGTCGAGGGCACGGGCGCGACGGAGGAGGGCGCTAGGGAAGCGGGGATGGGACTGGAGGGCGAGCGAGCACTCGGCGGCGATGGCCTCGTGGTCGAAGGGGCGGAGGGAGAGGAGGCACTCCGTGCGGTTGCTGTGGAAGAGGGCTCGTTCGGCGTGGTCGTACGGAAGGAGCTTCAGGAAAGGTCGCACATCTGTCGCTAGTGTGTCGGTGTTATAGCGACGGATCTTCGGTCGTCGCCACGTAGTCGTTTATTTGGCGGGAATTGTGTATATAATTGGCGGGACATATCTTCGACTATGTAGCGACGGATATTCAGTCGGATAATCATTAATAGCGACTACCTGGCGACATATTTTTTGTAGTCGTGATTCCGTCGCTAAATGAGCGTTCCAGACTTAAATGAAAAGGCGGGGGAAACTTTTGGCATTCCTCCCAAATTCAATCTCTCTCCTCTCTCTCTCTCTATTTCTCTCTCTCTCGTGCGGCTTCGTGAACGACGACGGCGTCCTCTCCTCTCTCTCTCCTGAAGGTAATCTCCTCTCTCTCTCTCTCTCTCTCTCTCTGTCGCGGTGTCGACGTAGGGACAGCGGGGGCGGCGGGCTTGGGGACATTCGGACTTGGGGCGGGGGCGTCGGGGGCTGGGCGGCTGGCTTGGGGCGGGGGCGTCGGGGGCTGGGCGGCTGGCTTGGGGCGGGGGCGTCGGGGGCTGGGCGGCAGGCTTGGGGCGGGGGCAACGGGCTTGGGGACATTCGGGCTTGGGGCGGGGGCGTCGGGGGCTGGGCGGCTGGCTTGGGGCGGGGGCGTCGGGGGCTGGGCGGCTGGCTTGGGACGGGGGCGGCGGGCTTGGGGACATTCGGGCTTGGGACGGGGGCGTCGGGGGCTGGGCGGCTGGCTTGGGGCAGGGGCGTCGGGGGCTGGGCGGCTGGCTTGGGGCAGGGGCGTCGGGGCCTGGGCGGCGGCTTGGGGCAGGGGCGTCGGGGGCTGGGCGGCGGGCTTGGGGCGGGGGCGTCGGGGGCTGTGCGGCGGGCTTGGGGCGACGGGCTTTGGTCGGGGGCGGCGGGGGGCTTTGCTTATCAAATTCATCTAATTTATATATTGGCTAAATAATGTGTTATCCATATTGGGTGTTATCCATTAGTTTGGTGGTGTTTGGATTAGTAAATGTGAATATGGCATTTGGGTTCATGGTGTATATGTTCACTGTGTCAAGGACAGTGCGAGTTCTTCATCTGCATAAGTCAGTGTTTGGGTTCATGGTCTATACATCTAACTGTGATATACATATATATGTGCCTATTATAATTAGCATGCAGGACGGCTTCGGGTGTAATGTGTGATTGTAGACATGGTAGGAATTATAGGTAATTAACGCTAGTGTGACTAGACTAAGGTAGTGCTTGCTAGATAATAAGGACACTCTAGTATCCTAACCAAGTTAATTTAGACTAGATATTTAGGATATAGCTCCCATATCCTAGAAGTGGACTCTTGGAATTTAGAAATAGATAGATTGACTTAGTTTGGTATCGGTATCGCACTATCGGTATCGGTATCGGTATCGCACTATCGGTCAAGGTTCACAATCATCGGAATCGGTTTCGGACTATTCCTATGAGTATTGGTATCGGCGATATCGGTAGTATCGGCGGTATCGTATCGGAGTATCGGACTTTGGTATCGGAAAATAAATAATTATTAATAAATTATTTATATTTAAAAACATATATTTTATACATTTAGGCATAATTTTAAGTATTTCAGCGTTATTTCTTAGTAGTTTTAAAATTATATGAAATAGTAGTCACCCGTACCGATTGGTTTTGCCGAATTGACCGAAACAAAGATCCCCATAGTCGGTATCGGTCAATATTTGGTATCGGTCGGTATCGGATCGGAACATGCCAAACCGTATCGGTATCGGCCGTATCGGATCGGTATCGGCCGATACTTTAAACCATGCTATCGGTATCGAACTATCGGTATCGGTATCGGTATCGCACTATCGGTATCGGTATCGCAGTATCGGTATCGAACTATCGGTATCGAACTATCGGTATCGGTATCGGTATCGGTATCGGTATCGCACTATCGGTATCGGTATCGGTATAGCACTATCGGTATCGGTATCGGTATCGCACTATCGGTATCGGTATCGCAGTATCGGTATCGAACTATCGGTATCGGTATCGTACTTCGGTATCGGTATCGGTATCGGTATCGGTATCGCAGTATCGGTATCGAACTATCGGTATCGAACTATCGGTATCGGTATCGGTATCGCACTATCGGTATCGGTATCGGTATCGGTATCGCACTATCGGTATCGAACTACTAGTAACAACTGTATTTATATTTTTCTCTTCTCGAGCTAGAATACTAGCAGATCCACCAGTTACATGATTATATACTAATTCTGTTTAGTTTGTCTTACTATACAGATTTTTTATATCTAATCTGTGATGGATCGTTATTTCGTTGATCGTACATGGATGTACAAACGACAACACGAGAGCAGAATAGGTGTGAGTGACGATTTTCAGGCAGGCGTGGAAGTGTTTCTTAAGTATGCCATAAGCAAAGCTCAGTTTATGGACGGTAACAAAATCAAGTGTCCATGTCGTAATTGTCGCAATAGACGTTACGAAGAAGTGGTGAGTGTAAGAGATCATTTGACCCGTAAGGGTTTCGTACGTGATTACGACCTGTGGTCATCGCAAGGTGAACTATATGCCGAAAGACAGGTTGCGAATGCTGCTACTTATGCTTTTGATGATAATGCTGCAGCGGATTTTGTCGTCGATGACGACGAATGCTCCGTTTATTAGGAGACGTGCAGAACCTTGCACGAGATATGGTGTACGATGCGACAGGGCCTAATTTTGATCCGGAGGATCCTAATCCCGAGGCGAAGGAGTTCTATGATATGTTTCAGGATGCTGAAACTTCTTTATATCCTGGTTGTGATCCACATTCCGTACTGTCAGTGATGATGCGGTTATTGAACATAAAGTCCGATTTTAACTTGCCACAAACTTGCTATGATCGGATTACACAACTAATGAAGGAGGTGTTACCGAAGGAATCAAAAGAGCTTCCAAAAAACTTCTACAAGTCGAAGATGATGGTCCGACAACTGGGACTGGGGTACGACAAGATAGATTGTTGTCGCAACGGATGCATGTTATACTACAAGGAGAACGAGGATGTAGAAAGTTGCCGCTTCTGTAATGCGGATCGTTACAAAGAAGTCAGGGGAAAAGGAAAGTCAACTAGAAAACGACGTCCTTACAAGTATATGCATTACTTGTCGATCACGAAGCGCTTGCAGAGGATGTATATGTCTCAGAATACAGCAGAACACATGACGTGGCACAACGAAGAACGCACAAAGGACGATGGAGAATTGTCACATCCTTCGGATAGAGAGGCGTAAAAATATTTCGATTTTTGCCATCCGAATTTTGCTGCAGAGCCCAGAAATGTACGCAAGGGGCTATGTTCTGATGGATTCGCCCCTTTCGGGCAGTCGGAATCTAAATACTCCTGCTGGCTGGTCATTCTGACCCCTTATAATCTGCCACCATAGATGTGTATGAAGACTCCTTATATGTTCTTGACAGCTATCATACCGGGTCCCAAAAATCCGACGAAGAATATCGATATATATTTACAGCCGTTGGTGGATGAGCTAAAACAGCTGTGGGAGATCGGCGTCACGACGTATGATATTTCCAGGAAACAGAACTTTCAGATGAGCTTCACTGATGTGGACAATCAATGATTTTCCCGTATACGGTATACTGTCGGGATGGAGTACTCACGGCACCCTGTCTTGTCCGATATGCATGCAAAATAGTAAGGCGTTCCGCCTTAAGCATGGAGGAAAAACTTCTTTCTTTGATTGTCATCGTCAATTTCTGCCCGCGAGTCATCCTTGGAGAAAGAATAAGGACGCATTCAGAGCTGGAAAACAAGAATTTTCTTATCCGCCTGCCAGATTGTCGGGATACGATATTTGGAAAGATGTAAAGGATTTTCCCACTGTAATGGAAGATCCATCGAACAATCGTGTCGATGGGTTCGGACAAACCCATAACTGGACCAAACGGAGTATCTTCTGGGACTTGCCTTATTGAAAAGATAATCTTATAAGGCATAATTTTGATGTTATGCATATCGAAAAGAATGTGTTCGATAATGTCTTCAATACCGTCATGGACATTAAAGGAAAGACGAAGGACAATCCAAAAGCAAGACAAGACATTGCCGAGATATGCAAGCGTCCTTATCTGAACTTGATACAAAGGGGAGCTGCTGGACAATTAAGTAAGCCGATAGCACAATACACATTGAGCAAAGAAGATAGATTAATAATCTGCAAGTGGGTATCTACTTTAAGATTTCCCGACGGCTATGTGTCGAATTTGTCTAGATGCGTTGACCTAAATGAACGCAAGCTAACGGGAATGAAGAGTCATGACTGCCACGTGTTTATGGAAAGATTACTGCCCATTGCTTTGAAAGAGTTGTTGCCTTCTGCTGTATGGGTTCCGTTGGCCGAACTATCAATATTTTTTAGGGATATTTGTTCAACTAAGTTGACTGTGCAACACATGGTTGAACTTGAGGAGAAGATTATCTTAACAATTTACAAGTTGGAGAAAATATTTCTTCCTGACTTCTTCGACAGCATGGAACATCTACCGATTCATCTAGCATACGAAGCCCGTGTCGGTGCATCTGTTCATTATCGATGGATGTACCCATTTGAAAGGTACATAAATATCGATATAATTTAAGCTGAATTTCTATTTATTTTAAAATTCTTTCTTAATTCTCAAGATAATTTGTCTCTCTAGATACCTACACCATCTAAAGAAGAAAGTTGGCAACAAAGCTCATATAGAGGCTTCGATATGCGAAGCATATCTTATCAAAGAGGTTTCAAACTTCTGCTCCATTTATTTCGATACTCATGTTAAAACAAATCGAAATAGACCTCAAAGGAATGACGAGAACGTTGAGGATGGAGGAATATTCAATGTAAGGGGCAAGCCTGTTGGGGCTAGTAAAAGACGGTGGTTGACAGACGACGAGTATGATGCCGCTCACCGATATGTCTTGTTAAACTGTGACATACAAGAAGTGAGAGATTTGGAGAAGTAAGTCAGTACACTAAATATCGTTATAATCTCGAATTTGATGAAGTAAGTGACTACACTTATATATTCTTATTTTCTCTAATAGTGTATTTAGAGATGAAATCAAAATAAGGAGACCAGATATTACCGATGAGGGACTTCAAAGAGAGGTTGATTGTACATTTCCGTCATGGTTTCGCAAATACGTAAGTAACTGTGATTATAATTGAGATTATTAATATATAATCTGAAACATTTAAATTATAAATATTTGTTTACAGGTTTTATTGCCTGAAATAACACTCACTCATGAGAGTGTTCGTTATCTGGCACTGGGACCGAAGAAGCAAATAAAGACTTGGCCAGGCTATGTCGTTAATGGCTTCAGGTTTAAGTCAACTCAGAATGCTATAAATGTCGAATTTATCAATGACGACATCAATACCAAGGATTCCGGTGTTTGCATAAGAGGCACCGTCTATGACGACGAGCCGGACTTTGACTATTATGGAGTGCTTCGGGATATTGTAGATTTACAATATACTGGCCCATATGATATGCATATTATGATGTTCAAATGTGAGTGGTTCGATACGATACCAAATATCGGTTGGAGAATCGATAAACAATTTGGATTCGTCGATATAAATCATCGCAGGAGGTATAGAGGGTCCGATACATTTACAATAGCAAATCAGGCTGTTCAAGTCTACTATACAAGCTACCCAAGGCGTCGTAGAGATCGATTTGACTGGTGGGCAGTATGCAAGATTAAATCTAGAAATACATTCAACGTTGGAGACCCAGCATACCAAGAGGACCAGATCGAAAAGTCCCAATACTTGGGACAACACTCAGATACAATGGATGTTGAAGATATTATTGAGAAAAATAGAGGGGAGGAAGAGGTTGATACACAAGACTTAGCTGTCAACCAGGGGAGAAAGAGGCGTCTTGTCCCAAATTTTGAGGCAGAAGAAGAAGAAGAATTTGATGGGGATGAGGATACAGATGAAATCGACGATGAAGATAAGGATGAGGATGAGGATGAGGAGGATAATGATGAAGACGAGGCCGAGGATGAGAACGAAGACGATGATTAGGTTAAATATTGTTGTATAGTAAAAACACTTCCAATTACGTGAATTAAGTTTGACCTCATAAAAGCAATTACGTGAATTCATGTTTTTTTTATTCGATTATTTACTTATTGCAGATGGCACTCCTAGTCTTTTTCGTCGTGGCGGCACTCGTCTCCCTACTGGTGGTATGTATATTTTAGTTTAGTTTTTATATCCATTTACACTTTCAAATTGTTAATTATGTTTATGTGTTCTATTTACAGGTCATGATGGCTGGCCGTGGTCGTGGTGCTGGTCGTGGTGGTGGTGGTGGTGGTGGTGCGGGTCGTGGTCGTGGTCGTACTGGTGCTGGTGGTCGTGGTCGCATTCAGAGTTCCCAGGATGTGACCCCATCGAGCGAGCCCGACCCGGAGAGTACCCCGGGCACAGACGCATCCCGCCCTTGATCGACCACTTCATCGAGGCATCAGTCCAGATCTGCTAGCGGATCCGATCCGCTATCGGAACCACCAGCAGCGGATCCACCAGGGGATGCCCCAGTTACTGCACAGTGGGCCCCAGAGTACCCCCATACTCAGTTCCATCCGGTTACTGGGGAGTACATCCGCGGATCCTCCGACGTCACCAGAGAAGCCGAGAGGCGAGTTCCGACGAGAGCTATGGCCCGCGGGGACCTCGTAAGTAAATTTAAGTTAATTTATTAAATTTCTTTCATTTATTCAAGTTAATAATCCAGTCGTTTTTTCTTTGTAGGTTTTTTCTGTTTAATGTTGGCAGGGCCCTTGGAGAAATTATCAGGGCTAACTTCCACGGTCCTTACCTCAACTTTACGTCGGTGCCCCCAACCGAGCAGTACGTCTGGCTCGACGAGTTGAGGATATATATCTATATTTTTTTGGTTAAGTCTATGTGATTCTTTAATCAACCATTTTGTAAATTACGTGATAATTGATTTTCTGTGTTAGAGAACGTACTGGTGGCCCCCCCATCGCGAGGAAGGGATCCGTAGGACCTACCGAAGCGCATGCTCGAAGAAGATACGGAATATGATTCATGACCTAAAGATGGGGCATACGAGGCCGAATTGGATCCGGCAGGACTATTATGAGGACCTCTTAGGCATGATGGATAATCCTGCATACAAGGAGAAATCGGAGAAGGCGAAGGTGAACCGATCTACCGCGGGCCTTCATACGGGGGGATCAAGATCTCACGCAGCGACACTTGCAGATCTGGTGAGCAACCGTAAATTTATTTCACTATCGAATTAGGTATTATTAATTAAAGGAGTTAATTAGTTTCTACGCAAATTTCATATGCAGGCCAAACGGGCGGTGAAGGAGGGAAGGGCGCCAGAATCGGTCACCATGCACGACGTCTTCCAACATACGCACAAAAGACGGAAGGACGGGAGCTTCGTCGACGAGAGGGCGAAGGAGACTGATGTAAGTACTTATGATTATGAGATTAATGTTAGAATTAAAAGTATTCGGACTATAACTTAGGTAAACTTAGGATTCACACTTAACTTAGTGAAACATAGGATTTAGATTACAACTTAGGTAAATCTTATAATATAAACACATTCATTTGATAGGCTGCGTATCGTGAGGCCCTTAGTCGGGCTCAGTTAACTGACACCGAGGATGTCGATAAAACGACGCCCTTCCGGATGCCCTCTTCTTTGGCCGTTCGGAACGACTTGTTCGTAGATACCGTCGGCGGCTTTAAGAAAGGGTACCTGTACGGAGTCGGCTCCCTAGGGCCATTGTATATGGCGACGCAGAGATTTCCACCGACACCGCCTCCTCCCGTGGCCCGGGCAGACGATGATGTTAGGTCGCAGCTTACGCAGCTGCACGAGGCGGTGTCGTCCTTGCGGGAGCAATTTGCCACGCACTTTTCGCCTGCGTCTGCTGCTGCCGGGGCGTCTGCTGCTGCCGGTACGTCTGCTAATGGTGCTCGTCCGTCTTCTACTGGTCCGTCGACTGCAGGTGTCGGTCCGTCTTCCGTGGGCCACCTTTCTTTCAACCCTGAAGCCCCTGTGCTACCGCCTACGGCTGTGACGGCACTCCTGGATCTCATGTCCGCAGAGTAGCTTCGCCGACTTCCGAGCACTGTCTACGACGCCTTGCCTCCGTACCTTGTGGAGGAGTATATGCGTCGGTCGAATACGGGAACGGACAATCGACCTCCTCCTTAAAATATTATATTAAGAAAATTTGGATTATTTGTGAGAGCTTTGAACTAATTGTGCTATAATCGGCTTATAGCACCGGATATGATGTTACTCTTTAGGATAATTGATATTTATTTTCTATTAATTTGGTTTGGTTTGTGATTCTTGGATAATTGGTCGTATGTGTATATTTGGTCTATGTGATTCTTGGATAATTGGTGTGCATTATATATTTGGTCTGTGTGATTGTTGGATAATTGGTGTGCATTATATATTGGTTTAGTTTATGCATATATTTGTGAACAGAAAAAGTCCTACCAAATTTTTTTCCCAAAAAACCCAGTTAGCGACGGACTAGTGACCGTTTAGCGACGGATATTCCCAGTTGCCGATGGGTTTTCGACGGATAAGCCGTCGCTACCTGGAGGTTTTAAACTGTTTGCAGTCAGCGACGGGTTATCGACGGATCATCCGTCGACAACATTCTGGTGGTATAAGCTTCGACGGAACAGCGACGGAACAGCCGTCGCCAGGGCGACGGATAACCAGCCGCTAATCCGTCGCCAAATATAGCGACGGATTAGCGGCTGGTTATCCGTCGCCATGGTTCTGGAAATGCATGACATTTCCAGAACCATGGCGACGGATAATCAGTCAGCAATCCGTCGCTGTGGCGTCGCGGTAGCGACGGGTCCGCGACGACTATTCCGTCGCCATGGTGCTGGAAATGCCAAGCATTTCCAGAACCTAATCGACGGATAGTCCGTCATAACACCGTCGCAAATCCGTCGTTAATTACCGATGGATATCGACGGCTTAGCGACGGATCGATACGATCTGATACGCTGTTACGACGGGTTACCGACGGAAAGTTACGTCGCTATTTCCTACACAGTTCAATACTTAATAGTTGAAATGGACAAAAATCCGTCGGAAACGTGTCGCTAATGCTTCGTATTGTGACGTCAGAAATCCGTCGCTATTCCGTTACCGTGACGACAACTTAGCGACGGAACATTATTAGCGACGAGCTGATTGCCGACGGATTATTTTGGCCAAAATCCGTCGGTTATCGGTCGCTAATGGTAATTACCGTCGGTTTCGCGACGGATGTGGCCGTCGCTAAAACGATAAATTTTGGTAGTGTTCGGTCTTCACCATGCGGTAGGTTGCATTTCTATTCCATATTTTCTCTCTTTAATTCGATTTTATTGTAGTGCTAGTTAAAGTTAGGGTTTTTGGTGGATTTTTTTGAGAGTAGAGTTTTTTGATAGTATAGTTTTTTGTGAATTTTATTGAGAGTAGGGTTTTTCGTGTTTGGCTACAGTGTCGTATCCTAGTTGTGAATCAGTAGGGTGTTTTAGGTCAATTTTGCCATGATGTGGGTTTTTATTTATTCACAGAAATGTGTCATGTCTTAGGGTTTTTTGTTTATTCACAAGACTATGTCGTGTCCTAGGATTTGTGAATCAGTAGGATTTTTTGGGTCAATTTTGCCATATGATGTAGGTTTTTGTTTATTCACAAAAATGAGTCATGTCTTAAGGTTTTTGTTTATTCACAAGATTGTATCGTGTCCTAGGATTTGTGAATCAGTAGAATATTTTGGGTCAATTTTGCCATATGATGTAGTTTTTTTATTCACATAAATGTGTCGTGTCCTAGGGTTTTTTTTCAATGAACTATGTCGTGTCCTAGGATTTGTGAATTAGCAGGACTTTTTGTGGGTCAACTGTGTCGTGTAGTAGAATTTTTGGTTGTTAACATAGAACTGAAACTGATCTGCTGTACTACACTAGACCAATATACTAATGGTCTGTTGTCTCGTTCTTATTACAAGGAAGGAAGGAGCACCCAGCATGAGGTCGGGATTACGATCATCTACAATTGTTGCTCATGTAGATTTATAACATGGTTATATAATCTGCTTTGATTGAGGTCGGGATTACAACCATGTCTAAGTCATGGATGTCGAAGGATAGAATATGCCGTGAATATGAGGAAGGAGTAGAAGAGTTACTTAAGTTGGATAATCCTATTTCTATTCGATATCCATACAAAAAATATGGAAATTTGATATTCCAAAAGCTAGAGGACGTAACACTTGTTTAGTAGGGGTATCGATCGAAGTTATATAATATGGGTTTGGCATGGTGAGGAATACCTTAGGAGAGGATCGACAAACATTGCAACAAGTGATGAACAAATACCTACTATAAAGGGTTTGACTCCTTTCAAGATGGTGGCTCCTTTGAAGATGGTGCATATGCTGTAGAAATAGTTAATGCGACATATGAACATGTATCCGGTGACCCAAAGACATTTAAATCTCTACTTGAAGATGCCGAAAAGCCTCTTTATCCTGGTTGTTCTAAGTATACAAAGCTATCGGGCTTGATGAGATTGTATAACATTAAAGAAAGATACGGGTGGTCTGATAGTAGCTTTTCTGAGTTGTTGAAAACACTTCATGATATGTTACCAGCACAAAATGAAATACCTTCATCAATGTACGAAGCTAAGAAGACAATGACTGTTCTGGGTTTGGAATATGAGAAGATTCATGCATGTCCTAATGATGGCATACTTTATAGAAAAGAGTATATCAATTTATCTGAATGTTCCACTTGTGGAACGTTAAGGTAAAAGAAGGCAAATGATGGTTCTCATCAAATTCTGATTAAAAAATACCTTCCAAAGTTCTATGGTATTTTCCTCCCACTCTCCGATTTAAAAGAATATTTCAATCCTTACATATAAGGGACTTAACTTGGCATGCTTCTAAAAGAGTAGTTGACGGCAAACTTCGTTACCCTGCAGACGCCTCATCATGGCAGCTAGTTGACCATAAGTGGCCAGATTTTGGAAAAGAACCTAGAACCTTCGACTGGCACTTTCAGCTGATGGCATAAATCCACATAGGTCCCTTAGTAGTAGGTACAGTTGTTGACCAGTTATATTGGTGACCTATAATTTACCGTCGTGGTTGTGCATAAAAAGGAAATTCATGATGTTGTCACTATAGATATCAAGTATGCACCAACCGGGCAATGATATTGATGTTTATTTAGCACCATTAGTTGAAGACTTGAAACTTTTATGGGAATAGGGAGTTTAAGCTTATGATGCACAAAAGAAATAGTTCTTTACTGTAAAGGCTGTATTGTTGTGGGCCATCAATGATTTTTCTGCATATAGAAATCTACCTGGTTGCACTACTAAGGAGTATTATGCTTGTCCCATATGCGGGGAAGATACTTATGTGCTAGACTCAAACATAGTGGTAAAAATGTGTATACTGGTATAAGGAGGTTTCTTCCATGCTACCATCCGTATCGTAGTCAAAATAAAGTTTTCAATGGCCAGCAGGAATTTTGTGGTCCTCCAACACTATTGAGCGGAAAAGAGATATTAGAAAAGGCTAGCTAAATTTCGAACTCATGGGGTAAGAAACATGAGAAGTGCAAAGCATCAAAGTCTAGTGAAAGAAGATGGTTGAAGAAGAAGTCAATCTTCTTCACACTTGACTATTGGAAACGCTTGCATGTTCACCACACACCCGATGTTATGCACATCAAAAAAAATGCTTGTGAGAGCATATATGGTATATTGCTTAACATTCCCGAAAAGATAAAGGATGGCGTCAATGCTCGTATTGATCTTGTGGAGGAGGGGCTAAGGATGAAACATAATTTTGAAAAAAAAACGTACTTATTTGCCGCGAGGAACATTAACGTTGAACAATGTTTGAATCTTAATGTTCCTGAAGGTTACTCTTCTAATATCAGAAATCTTGTCTCAATGTAAGATTTGAAGCTTTATGGTGTCAAATCTCATGATTTCATGTACTAATGCAACAACTACTACCGTGGCAATCCGTTCAGTTTTGCCTAAGCCGGTTATAGTTGCGATTACACGGTTTTGCTTCTTCTTCAATACAATTTGTAAGAAAGTGGTGGGTCTGAATATGCTAAATGATATTGAAAATAATCTTGTCGTCACATTATGCATGCTAAAGAAGTACTTTCCACTGTCTTTCTTCGATATTATGGTCCATTTACCTCTACATCTTATTGAAAAAGTCAGGATTTGTGGACCCGTATTCTTGGCGTGAACGTATCCTTTTGAAAGGTGCATGAAACCTTTGAAGGGTTATGTGCGCAATCATAACCACCCAGATGGAATGCATCGCAGAATGTTCTATTGCAGAAGAAGCAATAGAATTTTGTACCGACTACCTATCACATTTTGAGGCGGTAGGAAATCCCCTTGCAAGGAAGGACAACATTCAAGATGAAAAACCTTTTCCTGGAGGTCGTATCGTAGCAATTGATCGCAAAGAATAGCAACAAGCCAATTTATATGTTTTGGAGAACAAAACTAAAACTGAACCTTATATTAAGTAAGCGTTTTTATCATAAATTTTTTGATTTTCTAATTTATAGTATTAAAATTGTTACATTGCATAATAAGTTCTCATAATGACTTGACACCGAGCATATGGAGTGATTACACTTATAATATCCCCAAAAGTCTAAAAATAGAAAGTGGTTGCAGGAAAAACACAATCAGACATTTATCTATTGGTTGCAACAGAAGCTAGTTGTTAAAACAAAATTAATATACTTTTACTCTTTCTTATTTAGAAGTTAAAGAATATTAATAATGTTGAATTTGTACAGGTAGATGGTGCATTAGATGTGAAAGAAGACATCTCACAAACTGTCAAGTGGCTAGCACAAGGGCCTAGCCACCATGTACTTAAAAGTTATCGATATGTATCGCTACCACACGAAGGATCGTGACAATGCTCGAGTTAGCCAAAATAGTGGAGTTAGTCTTGTAGCTATAACAATGCAGATTTCAAGTTCAAAAGATAACAATCCTATAGTAGGGGACATGTGTTTCTATAGAGTTATCAAAGAGATATGGGAGCTCAATTATCAAACCTTTAATATTCCAGTATTTAAGTACGCTTGGGTTGAGAGTAAGGGTGTTAAGGTTAATGAATTTGGTTTCACATTGGTGAACCTTAATCGAGTTTGGTACAAATCAGATTGTTTTATTCTATCTCCACTGACCAAGCAAGTATCTTATGTAAAACATCAACTAGATCCTCAATGGTCCATTGTTTTGTCTATTAGTCCAAAAGATTATCTACACAGAAGATTTTGAAGACATGGATAATTTGATGAAACATCTTTCCTTTACTAATGCATCATTGAATGATGGATTGTAAGATGTTGGGGATGATGATAATATGTTTTATAAAAGAGTGGGTTGTGAAGGAGATTGGGTTGATTAGTAAATTTGTATCTCTGATTTTGAAACAAATTTCTGCCTTCTAATGAAGCTACGGTTCAGATTGGGTTGATTAGTAACTTCTTTTTTTCTGTTCATTTATTTTATTAATGAAGCTATTTTCAGATTAATGTTTATTTGTTTTCTAACTTCTTCCCTTATGCAATATGTTTAGATTAGTGTTTATTTACTTTCCAACTTCTTATCTTTACTTATGCAATATGTTTAAATTAGTGTTCATTTGTTTTCTAACATCTTCTCTTTACTTGTGCAATATGTTTTTATTTGTTGCAGACATCCCCAATGTCTAAAATTAGCAATTATGTTAATGACACAAAGAGAAAATTGAAAGAGGTATACTGATATCAAGCTTTTGGATCACTAATTTCACTAATTTATGCTCTGATACTTCATATATTAGCATCAAATTGGAGCTACACTGTAGATATTATGCTCTGATACTTTACTAATTATGATCTGATACTTCACTTGTGTAAGGCTTTCTAAGTGCTACTGATAATTATGCTCTGATATTGTATTTCAATAGTTTCACAATTAGGCTGTGATACTTCCCTAATTTCCGTTGTCACAAGTTTTAGAGAGCCCTACACAAGTGGAAGCTAGCCCCTCCAAAAGAGGAACAAGATGGACTATAATGATGGAGAGAACAATTAAAAGAAGGAGTGGTGGATCGAGGAAGTCACTTTCAACGAGGACTGGACAGCTTATTGGAGAGGTCGGGACAGAATGTATTAGTCTGCTAAGGTTTGTTGGCAAGAAGTATGATACCAATCACTTACAATAATTGGCGGAGAGCCCCTACAAATGTTAAAAAGAATGCATGGGCCTCAGTTGAGATAAATTTATATTGAAGATTAAAATTATTTTGAGTTTATTGCTTGGTTATTAGTAATCCTACTTAATATGCAGAAAGCTTTATTGTTCACCCACAAGCTAAAAAAATTGATGCAAACGATGGGTGTTGCAACAAAGTCATTTCGACATAGCTTAACAGACTATGTTCTCGCCAATAATGACAACCTTGCTATTTTGAAATATCTACCTCCAATGTATAGTTTCATCCATCAAACTCAATGGAGCAAGTTTGTGACATCTAGACTTTCAGAGGACTTTCAGGTATCGGTCTCGAGAATTTGGTTAACTTGTCTACTTCATAAGTTGTTACTTATCATATATTCCTTATGATTTCAGAACCTTCGCATAGAGCAACAAAATAGGAGAGGCGGAAATATATACAACCACAGGCTAGGCCGAAAAGGCTATGCGGGTTTAAGAGAAGAAATAGTAAGTAATCCGAACTATGATACAACCCTTTGAAACAAGTGATGGATACAATACAAATGTGTACACTCACCTATATTCATTTTTATGATAAAGACAGAAAAAGGATGCAACGTATACTAAGGAGGAAGTTGACCGCTGCCTTTTTGGAAGCTAGCTCGAAAATAGTCTACAATAAAGTCTACAGGGGATGCCAATGCCAGTAAACATACTGGGGATGATTCTATTTCGATGGTTTATGATCCGGATACTCAAGCAATGGTGGATAAGATTGTAAGAAAGTCTCAACTTTAACTGCTACATATCTATTGGACTGATACTGATGTGTTCATTCTTGGTCTTGCACTGATACTTCACAAACTACGATACTGTACTGGTTAAGGAATTAATCCATTAACTGATACCTATCTATTCGATTTAGATATCGTATTTTGATATTCTACACTCTTTAATAACAGAACAATCTAGTGGGTAAATCACTGCACAGTAGATCATTGGAATGGGTTATAGTCTAAACCTATCTATATTTTTATAGTATGAACTGAAGAATTTTTTTTCTTGTGGCGAGTTGTCTATTCTGATGAATCGTGATACTTTTTGTTATGCAAAGGAGAAGCCCGAACACAGTGGTCGTGTTACGGCCATGGATAAATATGTCACCCCAAGCTCTTATTTCCACACTCCTAAAGCTCCACTTGGTTGGGAGGAGGAGAAACAAAAGTTTCTCGAGGATATTGAAAGGAAAAACCAGATGATAAGCAAGTTAATGACACAAGGGAACTGTGGTACACCAATATCAGATACTGGTTCCAACTTCTCGGTAACCAGATCCTCAATTCCTCTAATGCATCCCATTAATGCACTGATTTCAGATTCCAAAGGATCACGGAGGCTAAGTCGTATGAGAAAGGACTAATTTCCCTTATCTAGCATTATGAATTTAAGTGCTATCATTTTCCAACTTTCCTGATACGATTGTAAATGCACAATCTCCTTTGAAAAGTAATGAGGAGATGGTACATGTGGAAAAATCTGTATATGGCCAAAAGGAGAAGACACCAATAAAAGAGAATATACCAAGAAAAGAGAAGACACCAAGTAAGGTCAAGTCAACCACGAGAGCTTGTACAAGAATTACAAGGTCTTTTAAGAATCCACTTAGAATGGAATTCTTCGCTGTGCTGGCACAGAAGTTGATCAGCGTACAAACAACAATTCGGATTCCATGTGATATTGACTTGTTTGGTACTCCAATATTTATTGCTCTTCTCCAAGAGGATATTGACAATTTCGTTAATGTGCATCATCTATCAACAAACTACATTCGATTATACATTAGGTACAAGAATAATTTGCTCCTTAAATTTTTTTATTACACTAATAAGTTGACTTAAATTATCTGCAAACTGTAGGTCATTGTACTATCGTTTAAAGGACCTAAACACTGTTGAAAATGTTTTCATTTATTGACCCAAGAAAAGTATCCAGTTTTTGGTTAAAAGACATTTTCGCATCACGGGATGCAAAATTAAGAGATATTTGTAACAGTCTAAAATATGAAAAACAAAGTCGACTCTTTTTTGTGCCATACAGCCCAATGTATTTCATTTCTTACTTTTTTCCTTTTATAAAGTGAATTCAGAATTTTTGTGGAATACACTCACACACACTTTGGCCACACTATCATACTGAACTCTGATTTCTACACACTGTTGTACACCTGAGATACACACTGTCGAATATTTACCTAATAGAACCTCTAACTCTGATACTTAAATTTTTATATATCTTGGTGTTATATGGTGTAATTACAGAGATAATTGAGTCTTGGTTGTCATTGATATTCTACTTATGAGAGCGTACAATTTGGATTCTCTGGGGGGGTCGTATATGTGAGGACCTTAAACAAATTATAACAAGGTATGCATGAATATGTTTGTCCCAAATCTTCGCACAACTATAGTAAATGATATATGCTTTAATAATGAAAAATATTGTTGTGCACTTTAATTTGCAGAGTGGGCTTCGAATGTATCATGCTCAATGTGAAGACTAACTTAAAAAATTTAGATTGCATTGGTTATCAATTCAGGTAAAACATATTTCTCTCTCGTCAATACATATAGATAAAAAAAAGAACAAGTGCGTAAGGACTTTTCTTTTCTATGCATAGGAGCCAGTACAAAGGGGCGCTACTGAATGTGGATACTACGTGATGCGATATATGAAATAGATTGCAAATGATCCAAGCTTGCTTAATCCTAAGGTAATGTTCTGCTTAATCAACATGCATGTATCTTTAAAATATATTAGATCACTTATGTTTTTTTCTTTTCCTATTTACAAACAGTACAGTGAGAAGCATGAGTACATGCTTGTTGAGATTAATGAAGTTCGTATTGAGTGGATGGATCATGTGTCACCGTTCTTGACCTAGCCATTTTTTAATGTAAATTTTGAACTTTATCTAGGATTTGCAGTCATTATGTGTTGTATATTTATGCATTAATGAATATAAGAATACTGTTTAGTAGTGAAGTATCAGTGATGCTCTTAATTTTGTATTCAGGATACTTGCTGATATTGATACTAATGATACTAAGCCACTACTAAGCACTACTAATAGCTCTGATACTCATGTTCAGGGTACTTGTGTTCGGGATACATGTTGTGTGATAGAGGATGAATGTGGGAGATGTTGGAAAAGAAATACGGAAACCTTTCCCCAAACCGGAGAGTACCTGCGAGAGGACCGAGCAATACAAACGCACGAACCCAAAAACAACCACACAAAACAATCCACGCAGACACAGAGAATTTTTGACGTGGAAAACCCTTGCGGGAAAAACTACGGGACGATCGGAGTCCAACCCTGAGAAGCCTCCACTAATGGAATAGAAGAATTACACCCTCTACAAACTCCTCCCGATCCAAATCGGATCCCCACAACACTTAGAAGTAAGAACAATGATTACAAGGCTACGAAGAGCGAGAACGACGAGTAGAGATTACCTGAAACACGATCTCCTTCGAAAACGACCTTCAATCCTCCGTCTTCTCACCCGAAGTTGTAATGGCACTCTTGCCTCCTTCCTCTCTCTTTCTTGTGTTACAATGCGTTATGTTGCGTGATGAATTAGGGTTGAGAAAACTCAACTTAACTCCCCAATCCCGCAACCAACCTGGACCGTTGGATTAGATCCAGTGGTGAAAAATTACCCAAAATCCGCTTCAGCCCCCGACGACACAGAGTTCGGCCAGAACTCTGTGTCGAGCAAACAGCACCTAACGCCAACATTCTGGAACAGCCAGACCGAGTTCGGCCAGAACTCGGCCTGGGACCGAGTTCGGGCCGAACTCGACAGACCCAGTCCAGAATCTTCCTTAGGAGCAGCAGCAGCAGTAGCAACTCCGCGTCGTCTACTTCCCGAGCTTCTTCGACACACGAATGGCGCTCGTCGCACTCCGGGGTCTTCTCCACATAGGTTGGGAACCCCACCCACTCCAACAAATCTCCCCCTTCACAACTATGAGGAGGATGTCGTCATCCCGACGACCTGCCTGCAGTACTCAAACTTCCCCCTTGGTAGAATCTTCGTGAACATATCAGCTCTGTTGTCATCTATATGAACCTTCTCAAGCTCCGCGTCCTTCTTCTTAACCACATCCCGTATCCAATGATACCGAGTCTCGATGTGCTTGGACCGGCTATGAAACGTCTGATTCTTCACAAGGTGGATAGCACTCTGACTGTCGCAAAGCAAAGTATACTGCTCTTGCTTCAGTCCCATTTCCTGCAGCAACTTCTTCATCCACAACAGCTCCTTGCAAGCCTCCGTCGCCGTAATGTACTCTGCCTCTGTCGTCGACAAGGCAACACACTTCTGCAACCGCGACTGCCACGACACTGCTCCTCCCGCAAACATCATCACGTAGCCCGAAGTCGATCGCCTCGTGTCTACATCTCTAGCCATATCAGCGTCGGTATACCCAACCAGCTTCGGCTCGTCACCACCAAAGGAAAGTCTCCAACCAGCAGTGCCCTGAAGATATCATAGAATCTACTTGACCGCACTCCAATGTACCCTTCCAGGAGTTGAAAGATACCTGCTAACCGTACCAACTACATGAGCAATATCTGGCCTCGTACACACCATGGCATACATAAGGCTCCTCGCAGCTGAGGCATATGGAACCCGCTCCATATCTTCCTTTTCGTCCTCGGTAGATGGACACTGCTCCTCAGTGAGCTTAAAGTGAGCCGCGAGGGGGGAACCCACTTTCTTCGACCCGTCCATCCCGAAACGCTGAAGTACCCGGTGAATGTACTTAGTTTGGGACAAGTGTAGCAGCTTGGACTCTCTCTCTCGGCTGATCTCCATCCCAAGAATAGTCTTCGCTGTACCCAAATCCTTCATAGAGAAGGCCGCGCCCAGTTGGCGCTTCAGCTCCGCTATCCTAGTGGCATTCCGACCCACTAATAGCATATCATCAACATAGAGCAACAAAATGATGAAATCATCATCGGCAAAATACCTCACAAATATACAATGGTCCGACGTCGTCCGTGCATAACCATGCTCCCCCATAAACGACTCGAACTTCCTATACCACTGCCTCGGAGCCTGCTTCAGACCATACAAGCTTTTCCTCAACCGGCAGACCAAATGTGACTTGTCCTTCTCACAGAATCCCTCTGGCTGCTCCATGTACAACTCCTCCTCAAGATTACCGTAGAGGAATGCCGTCTTCACGTCCATCTGCTCGACCTCCAAGTCGAGACTGGCTGCTAATGCTAGCACCACCCGAATAGACGAATGCTTGACGACAGGCAAAAATATCTCATCATAATCCACGCCTTTCCGCTGACCGTAGCCTTTGACTACCAGCCTCGCTTTGTATCGAGGGCGAGTAGCATCATCCGTCTACTTCACTCTGAACACCCATCGATTCTTCAAAGCCTTCTTGCCCTTTGGCAACCGCACCAGATCATAAGTAGAATTGGTGTGCAAGGAACTCATCTCCTCCTGCATAGCCTCTATCCACTCCTGCATGTGTTCGTCTTCCATAGCCTCTGCAAAACTTTCGGGCTCTCCCCCATCAGTCAATAGCACATACTCATCCGGTGAGTATCTCGTAGATGGTCGACGATCCCTGTCACTCCTCCTCAAAGGAACCACTGGTGCTGGCTGTATACCGACAGCCTCCTCCCCTTCAGGAACTACCTCTCCGGCATGCTCATCCTCCTGAGGGACACCCTGACCACCATCAGCAGGCTGATGATCAAGGTTGGGAGCAACTCCATGTACTGGCTCCCCCATAACTAGATCCTCTGCGATGTCCTCTGGAAACTGCTCGAAGCGAAATGACTCTAACTCAGGCAATTCCTCAGCCTCAGAAGGCGTCTCGGAATCCTGAGTGTTGGTCATGGCCTGATCCTCGACGAATACCACGTTCCTACTTTTGTAGAGCTTTCCTTCCACTGGGTCGTAGAGTCTATAGCCAAACTTATCTCGACCGTAGCCGACAAAGACGCATCGCCTCGTCTTCGGCTCAAGTTTGGTCCTCTCGTCCTTCGGTACATACACGAAGGCCTTACAACCAAATGCCCGCAGGTGATTGTATGACGGCTCTTTGCCGTACCATACTTTGTCAGGCACATCACCCTGCAAAGGAGCACTAGGAGACAAATTAATAACATAAGCAGCTGTGAGAAGAGCCTCACCCCAGTAACTGCCTGATAAGTTTGCTTCTGACAGTTAACACCGCACCCTCTCCATCAGTGTCCTGTTCATGCGCTCCGCTAGACCATTGAGCTGAGGTGTCTTTGGCGGAGTCTTCTGGTGTCGTATCCCTTGCTCTCTGCAATACGCATCAAAGGGACCGATGTATTCGCCGCCATTGTCGGACCGAACACATAACAACTTCTTGCCCGTCTCCCTTTCAACAGAGGCTTGAAACTCCTTGAAAGTAGGCAGCACCTGATCCTTGGTCTTTAAGGCATAGACCCAAACCTTCCTGGAACAGTCATCAATAAAGGTTACAAAGTAAGAAGCACCACCAAGAGATTTTACCTTCATAGGACCGCAGATATCCGAGTGAATCAACTCGAGCAACGCCGGCTTCCTCGAACTTGGGTGACTTTGGAAAGACACCATATTTTGCTTCCCAGCTAAACAGTGCGTGCACTTCTCCAACTTTGTAGACTTGAGCCCTGGAATCACTTTCCTGTTCACCAAGTAGCTCATCCCCTTCTCGCTGATATGGCCGAGCCGCCTGTGCCACAACTCGGTAGACGCATCACTGACTGCGTTCACCTCCTGTGCCCCCTGTGCGCTCCCCTCCATATAGTAGAGACCGGACTTCTTGCTTCCTTTGGCAATCACCATCGAACCCCTGGAAAGCTTCCACTGACTGTTCCCGAAGAGACTGAAGAATCCCTCGTCATCCAACCTTCCAACCGATACCAGGTTGAAACGGATATCAGGGACATGACGAACATCCTTGAGAACAAGAACCGCACCCGTCTTCGTTCTCAAATGCACATCTCCAACGGCAACCGCCTTCGACACATCTCCGTTGCCCATCTTCAACACGCCACAGTCGTCTGTCGTGTAAGTGGCAAATAGTGCCCTATTGTGAGATATATGTGCTGAAGCCCCTGAGTCCACCAGCCAAGAATTATCATCACAGGCGAGGTTAGTAATGACCTCATCACCTACGACGATCACATCGCCTCCATGTATCGAGGCCGCCGCTGTTGTGTTCTCAACTTGCTTCCCCTTGTCGCCCTTCTTCTCTCTCTTCCAAGCGAAATAATTCTGCTTGATATGGCCCTTCTTACCACAATGGTAACACTCTGAGTCCTCGTAATGACCCTTGGACTTCCCCCTGCTCTTGTCTCTGCCACCACCTGGACCCTTGCTTTTGCCCCTTCCGCGGCTCTCTGAAACAAGTGCCTCTGAGTGGTGGGATGTGGATGAAGTACCCTGAGAACGTCTTCGCATCTCTTCATTCAACACCCCGCTCTTGGCAAACTCCAGACTGACCACGCCCTCTGGAGCAGAAGCGATCATAGATACTCGTACGGTCTCCCACGAGTCTGGCAAAGTACACAGCAGCCACAGTCCCTGAACTTCGTCGTCGAAATTGACTCCCATAGAAGATAGATGGTCAACCACGCCCTAGAACTCACTCAAGTGATCTGAAATAGACGCCCCATCCTTGTATCGCAGACCCATTATCGTTTGGATCAGGAACAATTTGTTTACCCCGGTCTTCTTCGCATACAAGGATTCCAGCTTATCCTACAACGTCTTCGCGTGCTCAATATTGGCAACGTGGTTGTACACGTTCTCGTCCACAAACTGCCGTATGTACCCACACACTTGTATGTGCTTGAATGTCCAGTCCTCCTCGGATTTATCACTGGGCTTCTCGGATGCAAACACGGGTAGATGCAGCTTCTTGACAAACAGCAAATCCTTCATCTTGCTCTGCCAATAGTGATAGTTTGTGCCATTAAGATTCACCATGCGTACCGGCTTCGCGTCTATCTCTCCTCTCTGGTTTCTCTGTCAACTACTGACACTCCTTCTGAATTCCAGAACCTGGCTCTGATACCACTCTGTTGGAAAAGAAACGCAAAAACCTTTCCCCAAACCGGAGAGTACCTGGAGAGGACCGAGCAATACAAACGCACGAACCCAAAAACAACCACACAAAACAATCCACGCAGACACAGAGAATTTTTGACGTAGAAAACCCTTGCGGAAAAAACCACAGAACGATCGGAGTCCAACCCTGAGAAGCCTCCACTAATGGAATAGAAGAATTACACCCTCTACAAACTCCTCCCGATCCAAATCGGATCCCCACAACACCCAGAGGTAAGAATAATGATTACAAGGCTACGAAGAGTGAGAACGACGAGTAGAGATTACCCGAAACACGATCTCCTTCGAAAACGACCTTCAATCCTCCGTCTTTCTCTCCCGAAGTTGTAATGGCACCCTTGCCTCCTTTCTCTCTCTTTCTTGTGTTACAATGCGTTATGTTGCGTGATGAATTAGGGTTGAGAAAACTCAACTTAACTCCCCAATCCCGCAACCAACCTGGACCGTTGGATTAGATCCAGTGGTGAAAAATCACCCGAAATCCGCTTCAGCCCCTGACGACACAGAGTTCGGCCAGAACTCTGTGTCGAGCAAACAGCACCTAACGCCAACATTCTGGAACAGCCAGACCGAGTTCGGCCAGAACTCGGCCTGGGACCGAGTTCGGGCCGAACTCGGCAGACCCAGTCCAGAATCTCCCTTAGGAGCAGCAGTAGCAGTAGCAACTCCGCGTCACCTACTTCCCGAGCTTCTTCGACATACGAATGGCGCTCGTCGCACTCCGGGGTCTTCTCCACATAGGTTGGGAACCCCACCCACTCCAACAGGAGAGTTATGTATACGTGTATAAATATATGTGTGTGACTGTGTAATGGCGAGAGTTTCATGTGCAAGTGTGTGTCAGTAGTGTGCTCATGAGTGAGGATGTTTTTATACGTGAGTGTGTATGTGTGAATATAAAGGAGAGTGTGTGAAGAGGGAGAGTGGTGTTAGGCAAAAGAGGGAGCCTGTGTGTGTGCCCTACACACATGAGTGTGGCCTGCTCATCAGTATGCAGGAAGGGCAATACACAGCCAGTGCAATGCACATGCTTGTGTACCTGCAGGTAGCAGGGACACTTGTACTTGCAGGTAGGCAGGGGACTTGGTTTCCCTCCTGTACAGGTCACAGGTAGGCCTATGCACCATTGCCAGCAGGACATAGTGTCACCCTTGCTCCCATAGGAGCGATTATCCTCGCTAAGGCGTGATGCCTGTCACGAGCCCCTCCCGAATAATCGGACACGAGTCGGACACGCCCAGCCTTCATCGATAGACACGACGAAGTAAGCTGTACAATTCTAAGGAAAACTCCCAGATACAAGATACATAAAACAACGCAGCTGCTATATACGTTCCCAGAACAGATCTTCACAATCTACCAAGTCAATACAATATCTTCCGGAGACAAATCGGGTAACCAGAATAAAATTATACAATTCTGAATCCTGAATCTAATATACATGATACAAACTCTAAGTAAACTAAAAGATGATCTAATCTAGAGCACTGCAACTCTAAGTCCATCCTGAAACACAACTCCACCATCTCCGGACTCTGACCCAAGGTGGTACTATATCCTCAAGATACCTGCAACGTATCTTGTCAGGAAGAGAACAAAGTACAACCCCAACAAGAAGCACTAAACAAAGTAAACTGAAATGCATGAATAATGAACTATAATATGAACTATGGTACAAGAACCAGAACGTGGAACTGTATTACATGAATAACGATAAAACTATCGTACCAGATCCAGAACAATGAACTAGACTATCAGTGTAACATGCATTTGAAATAACTATCAGAATATGTGACCTGCTAGTACAGGATACAAGAGCACATGGATAATGGTACAGCTTAGAGTCCCACGTGCACGATGTGAGACCTAAGTTATTAAACAATGCCTAGCCAATTTAGGATTAATATCTGTAGTATTTTCCCACCCAATGTACAAGTAAAGAATAATGAACTATGAACAATAAACGATGAACAATGAACAATCGTGTGTACAACGTATCAATATGAGAACATGAAGCAAGACAGAAATACAGAGTAAAGGGTTTGAGTCGGTGTACTTGCCTGGTGTTGTTATAGATGTCAAGTCCAATGTCTAGAGAAAATTTGTGATGAGAAGACACAATATTTCTAAGAATATTATTCTAAAACTTAAAACAAAACAAAATGCTTAATTTATAACCTATTTCTAAATGGTTTAATAGCCAGTTCTAAGTTAATACTCATAACCCCCTTATATTGGCCTAACTCATTATTTAAAAAAAATCAGAAAGCCTAAACATAAACCTCAAAATACCAAACAACCACCTCAACATCAGTCCTCAAACCAACTTCCTGCCTAATCTTGGACTCAAGCCCACAATTCAATTTAGCAACTGCTATCAGAGTAATTACATACGGGCCTCTAGTAATCCAAGAAGAGACCAACACTCACTATCCTTACACTA
Organism: Iris pallida; assembly: GCA_029216955.1. Classification (NCBI taxonomy): domain Eukaryota; kingdom Viridiplantae; phylum Streptophyta; class Magnoliopsida; order Asparagales; family Iridaceae; genus Iris; species Iris pallida. The sequence continues at coordinate 7,825,755 of JANAVB010038616.1, read as the reverse complement.
CTTATTCATCCTATTTACTGTTTTGTTTAAAGAAGACATGCCAAAACCTAAAACAATAAACATGCATAACAAACCAACTCAACTCTTCTTAAAATTTGGCCAGAAATTACAAAAGTTATTTAACAGTAAAACCAAATACTCCAACTTAGCCTAAGTTTCAAAATCCTGATAGTCTATTTTGATCAATTTAGCAATACAACCTTCTGAACTAAATAGGCTTTTCATTAGTTTAACCTAACCTAGCCCCTACCAAAACTCCATAACTCTCCATAAAACCATATCAATACTAAAGTTCGACCCCAACATATGGGAATATTGCAAAAATTCAAATTAAACTGCTAAACTTCCTAACATCAGTGTTTTAAAATCAAAAGCTAACAAAATAATTTAAACCAAAATCCTGCAACCAGGCACAGAACCTCCCAGTTCGATTCAAACTTAGTTATGACCAACACTTAACTACTGTAACATGTGTCCAACTCTTCCCAACTTGTGTCTGTAGTAATCAAGACATTACTACTGACACAGTTGAGTCTAGCAACCAGTCCTGTTAGTTCTCCAAGCCTCGTTACTTCTTCCAAATGAATCATCGGGTTCACAGAATTGATTACCTGATGTTCGAGGGCGCTGTTCGAGTCTCCTGAAGCTAACACAACAAGCTACGTGTCTAGAATTTGGATGCGAAGCTGGTTGACACATAAGATCGAACAGATAACGATCAATATACAGAGTTCAAAATGTGTGTCTTGTTTGAATTTGTAATGGCTCCAAATTGGAGAGAAGTTCACAAGAATCATACCAATGAAATTCCTAATTCAACTCCAAGAATCCAGATGCTCAGATTGATCCAAAAAATCAAGAAGCCATCAAGAGCTCACCACAACCAAACACAATCCAATGAAGCGAGAAATCAAACCAAAATCTGATCATTTAATCAGTCGAATAATTCAAATCAATAAAGATTTCTACTAATATCGCCCAGGAGGAGATCTACTTCAGTCGAGAGAACTCACCAGTAATCGAGCTCTCCGTCATTATCGTCGTGTTCGTCTCGCCAAGATCACCATGACCGATCAGAATGATCAAACGATCGAGAGGAGGAAGAAGATGAAATAGGACCGGTTCACTATCGTTCGGTCGCCATGGATGTCGACCCGAGCTCGAAGGCGAAGAAGGAGAATGGACGAAGAAAATTTCTGGCAGTTGTGCATTTTTAGGAAATGGTTAGAAAACCGTTTCGATCGGAGGGTCGATGGAAGTTTTTAGAATAAAAATTTAAAATGGGGAGGATGGGTTCAAACGGCTAAAATAGGATTAAACTTATTGGCCACAACGAGAATGGCTGGGTTGGCCCAAAGGATTTCTAAGGAAAAAGGGTTCTGGAGCCCAAGGCAATATAGATATGAAAAAATCTAAATAAATTTCTTAATTTAGGATAATCCAATAAAATAAATCTTAACCTTTTATTTAAAAGAATTTCAATTTAATTGGAATCTACTAAAGGTAACAAAGTTTATTAATAATCTTAAATATTAGAATTAACATAGAATCATGAATTTAAATAATTAAAAAACAATATAGAAATATAGAAAAACACTCAAATTTACTATTTTAGGAAAAGTGGAGTTACAAATCTTTCCCCCTTGAAAAATTTCGTCCATAAAATTCTTAGACGACACAAATAGGCACGATACAAAAATTAAAAATTGGCCCATTTTAAGACGGTACAAGATGATAGTCACAAAAAGAATCAGTGGATAATAGTATCAATAGCATCCGACAATCCAAGATTATAAGTCACTCAAGCTCACTCTTCTCACATTACAATTCACTCAGCTCTCTTTCATCTCTCAATCTTGAACCAGCAGATGCTTCGGAAGGCGACGCCCATACATTATGTCCCGTATAAGTCTTGACCCCACGCGGCTGCACGCTTCGAATCGCCAAGGAACTCCGTACCTCGACGCATCCAAGCGAGCTCCGTACCACGAGCTTCTATCTGTGTCTGTACATGAAAACTATGTGGGTGTCAGTACTCAACTGTACTAGTAAAATGAGCTTCTCGCCCACCATACAAAACTAACACGTTCATTTACATTGTGCAACATAACCCTTTTGATTGTCTTTCTACTCTTATCTTATGATCAGTTTTAGGACCGACGCCTTGGCCTATTTTGTACCTCTAGACCATCACGTACTTGCAACAACAACGTCAACTCATAATTTGCCTCTAGACCCCTTCTCGTACCAACAATGTTAACCTATCAAGTCGAGTTTGCCTTACGGCTTAAAATCAGAGATGCAGCTGCACGATGATACTCCATTTCTATGTGATCGTGCTACAAATCCATCGTGTCGTGCCTCGTAACTCAGTGTGACTTAACCGTATCGTCGCCTCGTGGCCCTTGCTACTTTAATCACCAACTGACCCAATCAAGACTTATGGCTAAGTGGCACTCGATCGACTTTGCCTTACGGCGTTTCCTGACTTAAACTCAAGATGACTCAATACCAACTTATGCAACTTATATGTCGACAACTTAAGACTTGACGCTACATCTCGTGCCGAAGCACATCGCCTACGTTGTATCCAAATCTTAGGCCCAATATTTTGTGTTCCAACTGTATACACACATTCAACTCGACTCCTTGATATAGTGCACTCAATACTCGACGCAACGCAAAGGCACACACGTGGGCTGCCGCCATGCCGACTCATCTATATGAACTAGTCACTAGCGTCCAACGCTATCATGACTACCATAGCTTGTTAGGCGGTCGCCCCTTGCCAGCGTGAGTAGCAAGCTCCGCTGCATGTCCCCGCCTAACTCGTACGGTCATCCAGCACTGTTAATCATGTCTCTATCGAAACGGTCCCATTGGCCGCCTGGGTCGTAGTTCGAGAAACAAACTCACCTTGGACAAGCTGTCCAATGACCATGCAAGACTCGACTCGAACTGACGTCTCACACAGTCATTCTACTTCTAGTTTTACCATCTTTTTCAGGGCCAAATTCAATACTTCTCATATCTGAGACCTCACCTCGATGACCCATGGTCGCGAGCATTTTTTTTTCTTGTCCTATCTTTTTACTCAACTCAGGAACAACTATTTGAAGGACTTTTTCAAACTCAATGAATCAACCGTGGCTTGTGGCTTAAAACACTAATTCCGTGACATCCTGTCTTAAACCAACTTGAACACTATGCGACACCACCACCCAAGTCATATTTCATATTATCGTGAAACCAAGTAATATCGATAATCGTAAAAAATGTGGGACAGTGCTTAGAAAAGACTTTGATAGCCTAAACTAACCCAGCCAAACTTAATCGTGCAACAACTTGTCGAGCAAGGACTGCGTCAAGCTTTAGACGATAGAACCGTGCATGCTTTATGAAGCATTTATGCGGGCGACGCCTATGACTTAGGCTAACTCTTAGCTTGTGGCGAAGACCAACTTTTTTTCTTCCAAGCCACGGGATGAAGGACCGAGTGTCATTTTCAAAGCACGTCATGCACCAACTCTAAGCCGACTGTTGGACCTTTCCATATTCTAACTCAATTCGACTCGTCGGGATTATTCCCTTAGCTATGTGGATTCGTCTCTTTTATTATCAAGCCTACTTATGCAAGTTAAAACATACAATTATTGGTTTCTTCGTACTCAGTTTACTGTTGTTATCTCTATTATTATTATTTCTTTATTTATTATTTATCTTTAATATTCTAATATGATATGCTGGTTTTAGTTCCTAAGTGAAGCCTCCTTTGTGGCACTTGCTCTTTCTGGGGTCTGACCCAGCTGGTTTTGTATGGCCAGATATCGGAGCAGCTCCAGAGGATCTACCGACCTTCCAGCCAGATGGTGACTACCAGGCGTAACCCTGGCAACGAGTGGGTTTTTTTTTTGTTCTTCCACTTTATTATAAAATTATTCTTTTGAGGCATTTAGCCGACGAGCACTTGTTAGCTCGATTGTACCTTTATTTACTGTCTGCCTACGGGCTGTAACATGATTGACAGATCCTAGGATTGATCATGTATGACTAAATTCTTGCTAGTCCTGACATTTTGTAACGACTAGCTTCATGATCATCTAATATGTAATGTATGAGACGCCTTGTTATTATATATTTGGTGCTCTGATATATTGTAACTATTATTGCTTGCTTGAGATTGAGACAATAGGCTTATTCATGACCATAAGAGACTGTTGGCTTGTAGTTAAACCCTCATGTATCTAGACAGCCGTGACCATATAGCGAGGTGGATTGTACTTCAATATACGTAGCTGGCTATGTATGCCCCCTCTCTCTAGTATTCTGGTTCTGGGGCTTTACATGGTTTTAGTGGTGGTCCATGCAGGTCTTATAAATCAAGATATGTGAGGGTTTATCGAATAGATGTCTCAATCAATACTCGCCCTTGATCTCTGCTCGTATCTTCTAAATCCTTGTAATCTTGACCTGATCACATGCTTGTATCGTTGATCTATCCTGGTCCTTCCTTATTGTTCCCTATGACGTCTTCTTAAGTAGCATTATTCCTGGACCTGCCGATCAGCAAGGCGGAGCAACTCTCGCAGACCAACAGCAACCTGGAGATCAAGTCCAGCATTCAGGAGTAGCCTCCAGAGTCATGCCTACTAGAGGAGAGCCGCCAGTTCAGCCCGTCCAGCCTGCAGAGCCTGATGATGGCACTTTGGTAGGTCTCATCAGGTCACTATTAGCCTCTCAAGATCGATGAGGAGATGCCTTGTACCAGGCTGTGGCAGACGCTTTGACTAGAGGAGGTCATCAGGGTAATAGCACGGCCAACAGCTTCAAGCACTTGAACCCTCCCTTTTTCGACGGCAGTGAAGATGCGATCGCTGTAGATACATGGCTTCAGGACACAGAGGTAATTCTAGAAACAGCCAGGACTCCAGAGAACGAGAAGGTGGCCGTGGTGCGCCTGCAGTTATTGGACCTTCCCTGCAGTTGGTGGACGGTGCAGGCCGTTGGATTAGTGGCCTCTATTGCCTGGGCAGTATTCAGAGAAAGATTCCAGACCAAGTACTTCGATGTTGTAGCTCGGTACGATCTACAGACGAGGTTCACCAATCTGAAGTAGATGGAAAAGATGGTCGATGGATATGCGGCCGAGTTCTCCAGGCTTAGTCAATTTGCTTCCACCTTGGTGGCGACCGAGTTCGATAGAGCCCAGCGGTTCCAGCAGGGGCTCTACTAGAGATTTTATTGGCGGTGGAGCAGTTTGAGCATCAGACTTTTGATGCAGTATTGAGGGCAGCTAGGAGGCATGAGTATACCTCCCAGAGGACCGTGGATAGGACCGGAGGTCGGAAGCAATCTCACGGCCAGATGAATCAGTCATCAGCACCAGCCCCAGCAGCCAGGGCTTTGACCATTGGAGCTCCGAGGGTGGCAGTCTCAGTGACGTCGGTTCAGCATTCCACCCCGATGCACCCTCAGTAACAGAAGCAGAAGAAGTCTTCCGCAGTGGGATGTTTACACTGCGAAAAGCTAGGGCATGTGGTATCAGAGTGTCGCAGAGCACAGGGTTTGTGCTTGGTTTGTGGTGTCCCGGACCACAGGGTTAGGAACTTTCCAAACAGGAGGAGTTCATCGGCCTTCTCTAGTCCTTCAGTTAGAGGACCAGCACCAGTCCAGCAGCAGCAGCTGCAGTACCCTTTTTCGAGGCCATTGTCGATACAGGCCCATGCATTCCAGCAGTAGAGACCGCAGCAGTATGCCTAAGCCCAAGCCCTGATCCAGAGCAGGTAGAGGAAATTTTAGCAGAGGGGACCCACAGCCAGAAGATAAGGTCAAGTGCTGGCTTTGACCATAGGAGAGGAAGGAGTAGCACGAGGAGAGGTAGTGGCAGGTACTATTCTCGTCAACACCTTTCCAGCTTTAGTATTATTTGACTCTGGTGCTGTCACGCCCCAGAACCAGAATACCGGAGAGCGGGGGAATGACTCAGCCTGGTACATATTACGGGTAGATGAATACCGTATAATACGATCAATGTTGTCTAAAAGACGAGGGGGTGCATACTACATGAAAGTCTTACTAGGATTACTCAACATCTATTGTCTCAATCATTCCAACAAGAAACAGTAAATAGAGAACATGTAAGATAAAGCAGTAAGGCGTTCCAAATGCTTAGTCAAAATGTCCTTGAGATCTGGTTGTACAAAACTTAGCCATATGATATAGAAAGGTATACACAATTGTTATCAGCTACAGTCTGACTTAATTATAATTATGTAAAAGTAATTACTAGACAATCCGACTAACATGTCGGTGCCAAACGGCCAAAAGTAAATAGTAAAGACGAGCAGGGAAGCAAGGGTCCCACTTGTGTCCTCCGACGATCATTCCTCTAGTATTGACCATTTTGGAGGTGGAAGTAAGCTGAGTCCTCGGAACTAGCTCTAAATCTGGCTATGCAAAACCAAAGAGGTTAGACCTCTAATAGCAAGTACCGTAAGGAAGCACGACATGAGGAATTAGAACCAGTGGTAAGAATTAAGAATAAAATACATCTCTGCTTGCTACTGGGGTTTGCACAACATCACGATACTTCAAGCCAACTTCCCAACTAAACAAGGACAGAAGTTGACCAGTCATGTCCTGACATTCTGTTCATCTCAGTAGTTAACAGAGTAGGTACAGTGCACAAATAAATCAATTTAAACGGCCATGCAACTACTACGGCTTGCTACTGTGAGTTCCAAGTTGTCTTGGAATTATGCAATAAGGGATTCCTCAGTTCTTACAATGAACAAGCAAGGCTAGTCTATCCAATAATCAATTGTGCCAATCATGAATTAGACAAGTCCCAACGGGACGCTCGTCATCAATATATATAACAATATAGGCAGATACCACTTCCTGCCCGTGTGGTAGATTTGTAGTATATGTGGGAACCATGCAGCATGTCGGGGCACTAATCGTCACAAAGATGGCTGCCACGTAAGAACTCGGGAATCCATTCTCTCCATGCAATCGTTATTTTATTTAGCTTAATAGTCCCTATGTTGATTGAAATCACATGCCGTGGATCATGGTCATTCAGAATGAGTACTTCCGTACAGAGTACGATACGCACAACTCTACAACGATGCCCGTACGGTTAGGTTGTAGGTCTTACATAGCGTAATGCAACAATCAAACCTAGTCACAGAATAATCATGTCTTGATCGTAAGATGCATATGCTGTCTTTACAGAAACATGTGTCCATTTGCCAATGTTCGGATCGGCTAGTCGATCGTAATGGTTCATGATTAAGATATGAACGTGTCTTCTTCAATTCAATAAGACGACTAGCCAGTCTTCTAGTTCTAACTAGGAATGCATGATCAATCATTAGTCAAAATAACAATCGAGGTCAATTCGTGACAAGACATGAAAGTCGAACTAGTATTAAGCATGGTCGAGTCTATAACTAGCATAAAATAGTTGGTAACATATTCTTGAAGTCAAGGAAAAGATCTACAACTTTCATGTTAGGAGTTGGAAGAATTTCTAGCCACAATTCAGTCAATTAGGACATATAACAGTCAGAAACAGCCAAAAGAGGCATTATGCGGCCTATTCCGCGACATGCATGCGGACCTACTGCGACATGCGGCTCATGCGGCCCAACCGCGACACCATATGCGGCTCAACTGCGGCATGTGACTCATGTGACCCAACCGTGATATCTATACGGCTCAACTGTGACATGCGGCTTATGCGGCCCAACCGCGACACCATATGCGGCTCTACTGCGATATGTGGTCTATACGGCCCAACTGCGACACCATATGCGGCTCAACTGCGACATGCGGCCTATGCGGCCCAATCGCGACACCATATGCTGCTCAACTGCGATATGCGGCCTATGCGGCCCAACCGCAACACCATATGCGGCTCAACTGCAATATGCGGCCTATGCGGCCCAACCGTGACACCATATGCGGCTCAACTGCGACATGTGTCTTATACGGCTCATTCGCGACACCATATGCGGCCAACTGCGACATATGCCTTATACGACTCATTCGCGACACCATATGCGGCCAACTGCGACATACTGACAAATGAACATAGAAATAACGAAAAATGCTTTTGGTCATAACTTCCTCAAATTAAGTCAAAATCTAACTTTTCAAAAGCCAAACTTTGGTAGAAATTAATTCTCTACAACATGGAGCCACTTATTTTCGAAAACAACAAAGTTTGATAGATCAAAACCACAAAATCCATATGAAAAACCAAAACTTAAAACTTAGATTTACACCCAACCATCCATGGAAATCAAGAACTTCAAGACCTAAACTTGTAGAGGAAGAGAAGATAAACAACATGGATTAAAAATAAATGGGGATGCATAAAATCCCTCATGGTGTGCAAGATGTACTTGCCTCTTCAAATGGGTGGGTGGAAAAGTAATGGAGGATGAAGAAGAAGAAGTGAATGTGAGTAATGAAGAGAGAGAAAAGTAAAAGGGGCATAAATATCAAGCCAAGTCAATCTCCACCACCCATTCCTTTCTACAAGATCTAGGCCATCCACTCCTATTCATGATGAACCAAGCTAAACCAAATTGGTTTAATGAACAGACTAAGCCAAGGGCTAAAGCAAAAGCAGAAACTAAAATATAGGAAAATTAATAAGCACAAAATTGAAGAACTTAAATACAGAATAATTGCATGATAAATATTAAATAAATACATTCAAGCAGTATACGTATAAAAATACATATTCTGGGTACGAGGAGTGACATCTCTACCCTCCTTAGAAAAATTCTGTCCTCGAAATTTCATATCCAAGCACGACAGAATTGTCAGAGCTAGACTAATCTAAGTACAAGCAATTTGAGCAAGCAGCTATTCTACAATGTCAAATAGTAAGTAATATATCCATATTTATTAATCTACGGCATCAAGTAATTTCTACTCATAGGGTGATATGCATGAGGAATCAAGACAATCAAGGTACACGAAAAGTAATATACCTTGTGAGTCAAATAGGTGCGGGTACCGTGATCGGATATCATCCTCACGTTCCCACGTTGACTCTCCTAAGGAGTGATGTCCCCAAGCAACACGGACAAGGCTAATTGTTCGGTTCTTGAGTACCTTCTCCCTTCGGTCCAAAATGGACACAGGCTGTTCCTCATAAGACAGGTTGGTACCAACAACCAGTTCAAAATGATGGAGGATATGGCTTGGGTCTGATACATATATACGCAACTGAGATATATGAAATACATCATGCACCTCTTGTAACGAAGGTGGAAGGGACAAACAATAAGCAATATCTCCTACCCTATCAAGGATAACAAATGGGCCCACGTATCGCGGACTCAACTTCCCGCGAACGCCAAATCTAATGACCCCACGAGTAGGTGAGATCCGCAAGAATACGTGGTCCCCAACAAAAAATTCTAGCGGCCTACGATGCTGGTCCGTCGGATGACGATATCGATCTTGCACAACTCGAAGTCGCTCTCTAATTTCCTTAACCACTTCAACTGTCTGAACAATCATTTCTGGGCCTAGCATCTTCCTCTCTCTGATATCATCCCATGCCAGTGGCGACCTACACTTCTTACTATATAGTGCTTCGAATGGCGCCATCTGGATACTAGCTTGATAACTGTTGTTATATGAGAACTCGACTAAGTGCAAGTGACTCTCCCAAGATCCTCTAAAATCTAGGGTGCAAGCTCGTAACATATCTTCCAAAGTCTGAATTGTTCTTTCTGATTGCCCGTCCGTCTATGGGTGGTAAGTCGTGCTAAATCTCAACTTGGTACCCAGACTATGATGTAGACTCTTCCATAAATATGATGTAAAGTGGATATCTCTGTCTGACACAATAGTGACAGGGACCCCATGCTGCTTGACTATCTGTTGCAAATATAACTCTGCCAACTTTTCTGTAGATTGCCCTACTCTAAAAGGAAGAAAATGTGCCACCTTTGTAAGCCGGTCCACTATCACCCAAACAGCATCTTTACCACTTGGTGATCTCGGTAAACCGGTCACAAAGTCCATTGTGATATGTTTCCACTTCCATTCTAGGATAGGAAGCGGTTGTAATAATCCAGCTGGCCTTTGTTGTTCAGCCTTTACTTGCTGACATATTAAGCAACGGGAAATGAATCTAGCTATCTCCCTCTTCATTTCGTTCCATCAAGTATTGCTTGATATCCTTGTACATTTTGGTCCCTCCAGGGTGTATAGAATACTGAGAACTGTAGACTTCTGTCATAACCTCTTGCCTGATATCTCCACTAGGCACACATAGGCGTAATCCAAACCTAAGTGTACCATCTTCGTGAATTTTCATCTCCGTTCTGAGTCCTGACTCACATTCTGTCCTAAGCTTCTGGATCCTTGGGTCCTGTTCCTGAGCTGCCTTGATCCTGTCTACCTAGTCGGATTGAACCCGTAGACTTGCCAGAATTCCTATATCACTAGGAAGTATAACCTCGATCTCCATCTCCTGAAGATCTTCTAAAATATATTTTTGTGATGTCAACATAAATGCATCGTCTCTCCTGCTAAGAGCATCTGCTACCACGTTAGCCTTGCCTGGGTGATACTAAAGCTCCACGTCGTAATCCTTGATCAACTCTAACCATCTTCTCTGCCTCATGTTCAGTTTCTTCTGAGTAAAGATGTACTTCAGACTTTTATGGTCTGTGTACATGTCCACTCGATCACCGTACAAGTAATGCCTCCATAGCTTCAAAGCAAATACTACTGCCACCAACTCCAAGTCATGAGTTGGATAATTCTTCTCGTGGTCCCGAAGTTGCCTAGATGCATACGCTATCACCTTCCCATGCTGCATGAGGACACACCCAAGTCCCTTTCCTAACGCGTCACAATAAATGGTAAAACCTCCGGGTCCAACCGGCAATGTAAGAATAGGTGCTGATATCAACTTCTGCTTCAAATTCTCAAATGATGACTGGTATTCTGTCGACCAGACGAATGGCACATCCTTCCGTGTCAAGCGGGTCATGGGCGCTGAAAGTCTTGCAAAGTCTGATACGAACCTTCTATAATATCCTGCCAATCCCAAAAAACTTTATACATCTGCTACGGTCTTGGGTACTGGCCAACTCTCTACTGCTTCTACCTTCTTGGGATCCACTGCTACTCCTGCTCCTGATACGATGTGACCCAAAAATGAAATATGGTCCATTCAGAACTCATACTTGCTGAGCTTGGCATACAACTGGTTCTCTCTCAGAACCTGTAATATTTTCCTGAGGTAGTCTTCATGCTCTTCTTCACTGGCAGAGTATACGAGAATGTCGTCAAGAAACACGATGACAAACTGATCTAAATATGGCATAAAGATGCGGTTCATCAAAACCATAAATATTGCTGGAGCATTGGTCAAACCAAATGGTATTACCAAGAATTCATAATTTCCATACTTCGACATGAACGCTGTCTTCGGAATATCCTCCTTCCGAACCCTCACTTGATGATACCCTGAACAAAGATCTATCTTGGAGAAAACTCTAGCTCTACTCAACTGATCAAACAAGTCATCGATCCTGGGTAATGGATACTTGTTCTTTCTTGTTGCCGCATTAAGCTTTCTATAGTCAATGCATAATCTGGATGACCCATCCTTCTTTCCCACAAGTACCACTGGTACTGCCCATGGTGATATGCTAGCTTGGATGAACTTCTTCTCCTTCAATTCCTCTATATGCTGATATACCTTGGCCTGCTCTGAATCCGCCATTCTATAAACTTGATCTGATATCGGTTTAGTTCCAGGTGCCAATTCTATACTGAACTCAATATCTCTAACCGGTGGTAGACCTGAAAGTTCTTCAGGAAATATGTCTAGAAACTCTTCAACTACCTTCGGGACTTGAACTTCTTCCATTGCTGTTACTACTCCTGCTTTTGCTAAGTTGCCACTGATCTGACTAAGGTGAACCGCTTCATGCCTGGAATATCAAAAGATACACTCTCCCTACGACAATCTATTGTCGTATGACTGTCTTTCAGCCAGTCCATGCCTAAGATAACGTCAAAATTTCCAACAGAAAATTCTATCAACCTGGCGGGTAAAGAATGCCCGCAAACTACGACGCTACATACTAGAATAACTCTACTAACTCCTACGAGTCCACTACCAGTGAGTATATTCAACCTCCCTGGCAATGCCTCGAACTCCATCCCTAGCCGTGTCATAAATGGTACAGATATAAATGAGTGTGATGCTCCCGAATCAAACAATGCTACTGCGGGATATGAGGTGACGAGAACGTTACCTGCCACTACATCTCCCGATGCCAATGCCTCTTCCAAGGATAGATTGAATGCCTGCCCTCGGCCTCCTTGTTGGTTTCCATGTTGCGGCCTAGTCTGGTGCTGCTGTTGGCTCCTGCCTTGGTGATGCTGGGGTGGTCTATGTTGTTGTTGCTGCATCGGCGATCCCTGCTGCCGAAACATCTGAGCCTGTAAAATCAATGGACGTTGTGCCAACGGTCTCACTGCCACCGCTGGTCCTCGATACTGGCATGCCCCTGGTGCAGCCAGAGTAGGAAACTGTTGTACCGATCCTCCTGACCTCGAATTCATGGGACAGGTGGTAACTCGATGATCAGGATTTTCCACATATCAAACACTGTCCGTTCAATGTCCGACATACATCCCTAGTGTGCCCTACCTTCCCTCAATAAGTGCAGCCCGTTAGGGGTTACAGGTTCTTCTTCTGTTGCTGTTGCTGCTGTCTTGGTGGTGGTGCTGGCCTTGCCATATCGTGAATGCGAATGCCAGGGGATGGTGTTGTTGTTTGGGGAGCTACTCCCCCTCCTCCTTCAATCTGACTGTGGGATCTCTTCTGACCTCCAGTCCTTGCAGTGATCCTCTGAATGGTGATCTGATGCCTTCGGGTTGCCGTCAATACTTCATCAAATGTCTGATAATTGTGCCCCTCTATCAATTGCAAGAGCTCAAGATGAAACCCTTGTTGGAACCTCATAGCCCTCTGGCTCTCTGTTACTACCATCTCTGGGGCGAACCTACTCAATCTGTAGAACTCTGCTGCATAAGCATCCACTGTCTTGCCATCCTGCTTGAGGTTGATAAACTTCTGTTGTAGCTCAAACTGTGCTACAACCCTATAATACTTTATCTTGAATCTTGCAGTAAAATCGTCCCAAGCTACAGGTCGTCTAATGCCCACTTCCTCTGATTTTCACCAATCACGTACGAGATCCTGAAGTAACAACTTTACTAGATCCACACGCTCTTCTGCCCAAACCTTAGCCGCTGTCAAAATAGCCTCAATATTCTTAAGCCATGCATCTGCTGAAATGGCATCTTCCGTGCCCTCAAAATAACGGGGGTTGTACTTGTAAAATCTTGTTGAGGCTTCTGAATCTGTCCTTACCCCTCTTTCCAAAGCCGTCTGCAATCCTTGGTTGAGTAGTACATTCTGCTCTTGCAACTGAGCGTGCATGTGTTGCTGGGCCAACATCTGATCATGCTGAGTGGCCATCATCCCTCTCATGATCTCCAGAAGGGCTGTGTGTCCACTTCCACAGGGGTGGGTGGAACTATTGGTGGTGCTGGAACCTCCGAATACTGCGGTCCAGCTGCTGGTTCTACTATCACTTCTTCTTGGATAGTTTCTTGGGGTAGTACTGGCCCTTGTTGCTGACCAACCTGGTCAGGTTACCCATGTTGCACTTGTTGTTGCTGTCCAGTTCTAACGGATGCGGACGAAGTGCCCCTAAGAAAAGAGACAAGAGAACAATCAAACGATCAGACAGAAAGGATCAATGAAATCAAAGGATACCAGAATTTCAAGCTGGAGTCGAGAGTAACAAGTCATGAGATCAAGGGAAAACATGTGTGATTGAGACACCCTATAAATCGAAACACCCCATAAGTCTGGAATTAGACCTGCATGGGCCACCACTAAAACCTTGTCACGCCCCAGAACCAGAATACCGGAGAGCGGGGGAATGACTCAGCCAGCTACGTATTACGGGTAGATGAATACCTTATAATACGATCAATGCTATCTAAAAGACGAGGGAGTGTATACTACATGAAAGTCTTACTAGGGTTACTCAACATCTATTGTCTTAATCATTCCAACAAGAAACAGTAAATAGAGAACATGTAAGATAAAGCAGTAAGACGTCCCAAATGCTTAGTCAAAATGTCCTTGAGATCTGGCTATACAAAACTTAGCCAGATGATATAGCAAGGTATACACAATTGTTATCAGCTGCAGTCTGACTTAATTACAATTATGTAAAAGTAAGTACTAGACAATCTGACTAACATGTCGGTGTCAAACGGCCAAAAGTAAATAGTAAAGATGAGGAGGGAAGTAAGGGACCCACTCCTGTCCTCTGGCGATTATTCCTCTAGTATTGACCATCTTGGAGGTGGAAGTAAGCTGAGTCCTCGGGAACTGGATCTAAATCTGGCCATGCAAAACCAGAGAGGTTAGACCCCTAATAGTAAGTACCGCAAGGAAGCACAATATGAGGAATTAGAGCCAGTAGTAAGAATTAAGAATAAAATAGATCTCTGCTTGGTACTGGGGTTCGCACAACATCACGACACTTCAAGCCAACTTTCCAACCAAACAAGGACAGAAGTTGACCCGTCATGTCCTGACATTCTCCTCATCTAAGTAGTTAACATAGTAGGTACAGTACACAAACAAATCAATTTAAACGGCCATACAACTACTACGGCTTGCTACTGTGAGTTCTAAGTTGTCTTAGAATTATGCAATAACGGATTCCTCAGTTCCTCAATATAGGCAGATACCACTCCCTGTCCATGTGGCAGATTTGCAGTATCTGTGGGAACCAGCCGGCATGTCGGGGCACTAATAGTCTCAAAGATGGCTGCCATGTAAGAACTCAAAAATGCATTCTCTCCATGTAATCGTTATTTTATTTAGCTTAATAGTCCCTATGTTGACTGAAATCCTATACCGTGGATCATGGTCATTCAGAATAAGTACTTCCGTACAGAGTATGATATACACAACTCTACAACGATGTCCGTGCGGCTAGGTTGTAGGTCTTACATAGCGTAATGCAACAATCAAACCTAGCCACAGAATAATCATGCCTTGACCGTAAGATACACATGTTGTCTTTACAGAAACATGTGTCTATTTGCCAATGTTCGGATTGGCTAGTCGATCACAATTGTTCATGATTCATACATAAACGTGTCTCCTTCAAATCAATAAGACGACTAGCCAGTCTTCTAGTTCCAATAAGTAATGCATGATCAATCATTAGTCAAAGTAACAGTCGAGGTCAATTCGTGATAAGGCATGAAAGTCAAACTAGTATTAAGCATGGTCGAGTCTATAACTAGCATAAAATAGTTGGTAACATATTCTTGAAGCCAAAAAAAAGATCTACAACTTTCATGTTGGGAGTTGGAAGAATTTCTAGCCACAATTCAGTCAATTAGGACATATAACAGTCAGAAACAGCCAAAATAGGCATTATACGGCTATTCTGCGACATGCATGCAGACTTACTGCGACTTGCGGCTCATGCGGCCCAACCGCTACACCATATACGACTCAACTGCGGCATGCAGCTCATGCGGCCCAACCGCGATATCTATGCGGCTCAACTGCGACATGCAGCCTATGTGGCCCAACCGCGACACCATATACGGCTCAACTACGACATGCGGCCTATTCGGCCCAACCGCGACACCATATGTGGCTCAACTGCGACATGCGGCCTATGCGGACCAACCGCGACACCATATGCGGCTCAACTGCGACATGCGGCCTATACGGCCAAACCGCGACACCATATGCGGCTCAACTGCGACATATGCCTTATGCGGCTCATTCGCGACACCATATGCGGCCAACTACGACATGTGTCTTATGCGGCTCATTCGCGACACCATATGCGGCCAACTGCGACATGCTGACAGAAGAACATAGAAATGACGAAAAATACTTTTGGCCATAACTTCCTCAAATTAAGTCGAAATCTAACTTTTCAAAAGCCAAACTTTGGTAGAATTGAATTCTCTACAACATGGAACCACTTATTTTCAAAAACAACAAAGTTTGATAAATCAAAACCACAAAATTCATATGAAAAACTAAAACTTAAAACTTAGATCTACACCCAACCATCCATGGAAATTAAGAACTTCAAGACCTAAACTTGTAGAGGAAGAGAAGATAAACAACATGGATTAAAAATAAATGGGGATGCACATGGTGTGCAAGATGTACTTGTCTCTCCAAATATGTGGGTGAAAAAGTAATGAAAGATGAAGAAGAAGAAGTGAATGTGAGTAATGAAGAGAGAGAAAAGTAAAAGGGGCATAAATATCAAGCCAAGTCAATCTCCACCACCCATTCCTTCCTACAAGATCTAGACCATCCACTCATCTTCATGATGAACCAAGCTAAACCAAATTGGTTTAATGAACAGACTAAGCCAAAGGCTAAAGCAAAAGTAGAAACTAAAATACAAAAAAATTAATAAGCACAAAATTGAAGAATTTAAATACAGAATAAATGCATAATAAATATTAAATAAATATATTCAAGCAGTACACATATAAAATACGTATTCTGGAAACGGAGAGTGACAGGTGCATCGCATTCATTTATGTCTGCACGATTCGCGACACGGGTAGGCCTGGAGCCCGAGTCATTATCAGTAAGGCTCAATATACTTACTGGTAACAGACTTGTGAGAGCAGATAGAGTATTTTTCTCGTGTCGGATCGTAGTTAGCAGTAGAGAATTTCTTGCTAGATTGATAGAGTTTCCGATGGCCGATTATGATGTGGTCTTAGGGATGGATTGGTTGAGGGACCAGTATGCTAGGATAGACTGCCACATTGGCAGGGTTATTTTTAGTATTCCAGGCGAGCCGAAGTTTTCTTCTCCCGAGGCAAAGTTGAACCTTCTCTTCCAGTGTTGCGGATGGCAGTAGCAGTAGTACAGTTACCTCGTATAGTTGAAGAGTTTCCAGATGTTTTTCCAGAAAAGCTTCCAGGGATGCCGCCAGAACGAGAGATCGAGTTTACCATCGACTTGATTTCCAGGACAATCCCAGTGTCAGAGAGAGTCCACAGGATGGCACCGTCAGAGCTAGAGATATTGTACAAGATGATTGAAGAACTCAGAACCAAGGGATTTATTTGTGCTAGTGGATCGCCTTGGGGATCCCCGATGCTTCTTGTGAAAAAGAAGGATAGTACGTCCAGATTATGTCTAGATTATCATACCTTGAACTCAGTGACAATAAAGAACAGATACCCTCTCCCGAGGATAGATGACTTATTTGATCAACTCAAGGGGGCAGTAGTATTCTCGAAGATCGAATTGCAGTCAGGATACCATCAGATCAGAGTCAGAGAGCAGGATATCCCGAAGACAGCTTTTAGATCGAGATATGGGCATTGGGAGTTCCTTGTGATGCCATTTGGAGCAACCAATGCGCCGACAGTATTCATGGACCTCATGAATCGTATCTTTATGCCTTATTTGGATTAGTTCGTGATTGTGTTCCTAGACGACATCCTGGTCTACAGCAAGAGTGGGGCGGAGCATGAGCAGCATCTCAGAATCGTCCTCCAGATTCTCAGGGAGCACCAATTGTATGCCAAGTTCAGTAAATACGAGTTCTGACTCGATCTTATTTTGTACTTGGGTCATATCATTACCAGAGGAGGAGTGGAGGTAGATCCCTAGAAGATCGTGGCCATTGAAATGTGGCCGGTACCTAGCACAGTGGTAAAAAATTGTAGTTTTTTTGGCTTGGCCGGCTACTACCGACGATTTATTTCAGACTTTGCTCGAATTTCAGCGCCATTGACCCAGTTGACCCATAAGAATGTGCAGTTTGCTTGGACAATAGAGTGTCAGGATTCTTTTGAGAGGTTAAAGCGAGGCTTGATGACGGGTCCTATTCTCACGCTTCCAGATGGAACTGGAGGATTCTCAGTGTATTGTAATGCTTTGGGCAGAGATTTAGGATGTGCTCTGATGCAGCATGGGAAGGTAATAGCTTATGCGTCATGACAACTTCGTGATCATGAGCAGAATTACCCAACCCATGACTTAGAGCTGGCAGCAGTAGTGTTTGCACTTAAGCTTTGGAGGCACTACTTGTATGGAGATAGGGTGGAAATTTTCACCGACCACAAGTGTCTGAAGTATGTGTTTACCCAGAAGGATCTCAACATGCGTCAGAGGAGATGGCTAGAGCTGCTTGTGGATTATGACATCAACTTGCAGTATCATCCTGGGAAGGCTAACATTGTTGCAGATGCATTGAGCAGGAGAGCTGGAGTTTATTTTCTCACAGCGCAGCCAGAGTTATTAGCCGATCTTTAAAAGATGGGAATAGAAGTTGTCTTTCCTACCAATATGGCATTGATAGCCAGCATGCAGGTTCAGTCCAGCATAGTCGAGAGGATCCAGATGGCACAGTCGGCAGATTCTAAGCTTCAGCGACTCAGTGCAGAGTGTGCGGCGGAACGAAGACCAGAGTTATGCATTCATGAAGGCGGTACACTTTGACATGGTAAGCATCTTTGTGTACCCAGTAAAGATATTAGACAAGAGATCATGGCAGAGGCCCACAGTTCGCAGTATTCCATTTATCCCGGTGGCACGAAGATGTACCGTAATATCCGCCAGCACTTTTGGTGGAATAGTATGAAGAGGGAGATAGCCCGATTTGTCTCTTGTTGTTTGGTCTGCCAACAAGTTAAGGCTGAACATCAGAGACCAGCTGGACTACTTCAACCATTGCCAATTCCAGAGTAGAAATGGGAGCATATAACCATGGATTTTGTGACTGGATTGCCTAGATCCCCGGCTAACAGAGACGCTATTTGGGTTGTCATAGACAGGCTCACGAAGGTGGCTCACTTTCTTTCGTTCAGAGTTGGTCAGTCGATGGCTCAGCTAGCGGAGATGTATCTCCGACAGGTTGTCAGATTGCACGGTGTACCAGTCAGTATCACCTCGGACAGAGATTCCAGATTTACGTTGTACTTTCGGCGTAGCCTGCAAGAGAGTTTGGGGACTCGCCTCCAGTTCAGCTCAGCGTATCACCCACAGACAGATGGCCAGTTAGAACGTACCATACAAACCTTGGAAGACATGTTGAGATCTTATACACTCGACTTCGGTGGTTCGTAGAAAGATCACCTGCACCTGGTAGAGTTCTCGTACAACAACAGTTTCCAAGCTAGTATCCAGTTGGCACCGTTCGAGGCACTGTATGGTAGAAAGTGCCGATCTCTGCTAGCATGGGACGATGTCAGAGAGATGCAGATGCTCGGTCCAGAAATGATTTCTCAGACCGTTGAGGTGGTCAGGAGAGTCAGAGATCATTTTCGAGTTGCCCAAGATCGCTAGCGTCCTTGGGCCGATTCTCATCAGCGACCTCTTGAGTTTTCTGTCGACAACCATGTATTCCTGAGGATTTTGCCTAACCGTGGCGTCATTCATTTTGGCGTGCGGGAAAAGCTTAGTCCTAGGTATATAGGGCCATTTGACATTCTGGAGCAAGTAGGAGATGTATCATATCGTCTCGCTCTTCCACTATCGCTATGTGAGGTGCATGACGTATTCCATGTATCCCAACTGCAACGGTATATCTCGTACCCGAGCCATATCCTGGATCATTCAGAATTGGTTGTTGGTACCAACCTTTCGTATGAGGAGAGGCCCATGTCTATATTGGACCGAAGAGAGAAGACACTCAAGAACAAGACTACCAAGCTAATCCGAGTTGCTTAGGGTCATCACTCTTTGGGTGAGTCAACGTGAGAGCGTGAGGATGATATCCGATCGCGATATCCCGACCTGTTTGACTCGTGAGGTATAATATCCTTATTTTGCCTTACACTTCGAATCCTTGCTTGCATATTTGATTGCTTGATTGATTGCTTAGCTGTAGATTGCATCTGATAGTGTAACTTATCCCGACACCTCTAGCCTCTTTAATTAAATTTCGAGGACGAAATTTTTAAGGTGGGTAGAGTTGTCACCCTCGAAATCCATGTTACGTATTTTCGTATACGTGTACATATTTCGGGTCCGTATTTTTATTAGTCATGGTTAGCTAGCCCTGATTTCATTTTTAGCATATTGCATTGGCCTGGTTATTTTGGCATGTCATTGGTTATGGCTTAGCTTGGTTCGGTTTAGCTTGGTTTGGCTTGCTTTTGGGTTCATCATGAACCAAAAAAAAACCCCTACCTACTACCACCATCATCATTTAAAACCCAACCCCCTTTCTCTCTCATCTTTACTCTTCATTTATTTCTTCATCTTCTTCCTCTTAACTTCTCCACCTACCAAGAGAAGCTTAGGCAAGTGCAACTTGCTTCATGGAGAAACTCTATTTTTGTTGTTCTATTGTCTTCCTCGTGAGATTCTAAGATACTTTAGAACTTGGCCTTTTTTATTTTGATTGATATTTTCTTGTAGATGTAAGTTTATATTATTTTTGGTTTTCTTGGTTTTGATCTATTAAACTTTATTATTTTCATGTTTTGATTATTCCATGTTGTAGAGAATTCGATTTTACCCAAAATAGACCTTTGAAAAGTTGGACTTCGACTTGTTTTGAGGAAGTTTTGGCCAAAAACATTTTTGGTCATTTTTATGTTCATCTGTCAGCATGTCGCAGTTGAGCCGCATATTATGTCGCGAATGAGCCGCATAAGGCACATTTCATAGTTGAGCCGCATATGGTGTCGCGAATGAGCTGCATAAGACACATGTCGCAGTTGAGCCGCATATGGTGTCACGAATGAGCCGCATAAGGCACATATCGCAGTTGAGCCGCATATGGTGTCGCGAATGAGCCGCATAAGGCACATGTCGCAGTTGAGCCGTATATGGTGTCGCGAATGAGCCGCATAAGGCACATGTCACAGTTGAGCCGCATATGGTATGGCGAATGAGCCGCATAAGGCACAGGTCGCAGTTGGCCGCATATGTTGTCACAGTTGAGCCGCATAAGGCACATGTCGCAGTTGGCCGCATATGATGTCGCGAATGAGCCGCATAAGGCACATGTCGCAGTTGGCCGCATATGGTATCGCAGATGAGCCGCATAAGCCGCATGTCGTAGTTGAGCTGCATAAGGTGTCGCAGTTGGGCCGCATAAGCCGCATGTCGCAGTTGAACCGCATATGGTGTCGCAGAATAGGCCGCATAATGCCTATTTTTGCTATTTCTAACTGTTATATGTCCTAATTGACCGAATTGTGGCTCGAATTTCTTCTAACTCCCAACGTAAAAGTTGTACATCTTTTTCTTGGAATCAAAAATATGTTACTAGTTATTTTATGCAAGTTTCTCTCATTCATGATAAGGTAAGAATAGAACACGATAGTGGCCCGCTGTGGCGCACTCTTGACAAGTAAACTGACATGATATATCTCGACATGCTGTTATGATAGCTAGCCTGACATGATAAGTATGAACTATCTAGACACCGTAGGCGATTATGTTTATACAAATAAACTGGTACTGTCTTGTATCATGTCTAGGACGGGGATCCCTGAGTACCACGGTCAATGATACATACTAAATTCAACTAAGGCTAATAACTAGAATAATCCAGTAGTCATGAAAAGATTTTCCAGCTACAGGCAATCCCGTTATCTGGGCGCTCAAATGGACTTGTAGCCTACCGACGAGTAGGGCACATTTCCAGCACACAGTCACGTGTTGCATTCTTCATAAACGAACATTCGACCTGGATAACCGGATGGTCTGCAGGGCTTGTGGTTGTTGGGATAATCTTATTACATCTTGCTAGTAACTAGACCTGTGATAACCCTAGTTAGTTAAAATTATCAAGCCGTACTCTTGATTGGCCGTGATTGATTGGATGGAGTTTATTCCGACTTAGTCTTATCCTGATCATGTGCAAGATTGTGACATGACATAATTATTGATGCTTGCCTTAACAATAACGATCAGGGGTCCAGTTCTGTTCAGGCGAATGGTTACAACCCCGGTCCTTGTTTGGTTTAAGGGTTGTAACATGGCTCCCGGAGCAGTTCTATGTTCTCTCTTCATTTATTATCTTATTTCAACCCCATGCCATGTTCTTCATGTTTTACCTTACCTTAATACCATGATTATTTATACTGGCCTTAGCAATAAAGATCAGGGGTCCAGTTCTGTTCAGGCGAAGGGTTACAATCACGGTCCTTGTTTGGTTTAAGGGTTGTAACCTGGCTCCGGAGAAGTTCTGTGTCCTCTCTTCGTTTATTGTCTTCACTGTACCAATATATTTGAGACGGGTTTCTATTCAGGTGAAGGGCTGCAACCCCGGTCCTTGTTTGGTTTAAGGGTTGTGACCTGGCTACTTGAATGGTTTCTTCGTACTCAGTTTACTGTTGTTATCTCTATTTTTATCAGTTCTTTATTTATTATTTATCCTTAATATTCTAATGTGATATGCTGGTTTTAGTTCCTAAGTAAAGCCTCTTTTGTGGCACTTGCTCTTTCTGGGGTCTGACCCAGCTGGTTTTGTATGGCCAGATATCGGAGCAGCTCCAAAGGATCTACCTACCTTCCAGCCAGATGGTGACCACCAGGCGTAACCCTGGAAACGAGTGGGTTTCTTTTTTGTTCTCCCACTTTATTATAAAATTATTCTTTTGATGCGTTTAGCCGACGAGCACTTGTTAGCTCGGTTGTACCTTTATTTAATATCTGCCTACGGGCTGTAACATGATTGACAGATCATAGGGTTGATCATGTATGACTAAACTCTTGCTAGTCCTGATATTTTGTAACGATTAGCTTCATGATCATCCAATATGTAACGTATGGGACGCCTTGCTATTATATATTTGGTGCTCTGACATCTTGTAACTATTATTGTGTGCTTGAGATTGAGACAATAGGCTTGTTCATGACCATAGGAGACTGTTGGCTTATAGTTAAACCCTCATGTATCTAGACATCCGTGACCGTATAGCGAGGTGGGTTACACTTCAATATACGTAGCTGGCTATGTACGCCCCCGCTCTCCAGTATTCTGGTTCTGGGGCATTACAATGGCCGATTACAGCGGCTGTGATGGGGTCGTCGTACAGAAGTCCCAAATAGAGACATTGAATATACCAGCAGAAATTTAGAACAAAACACAAGTCATTCAAAAGATATATTTTATTAATATTGAAAAAAGGATTACAAAAGGGCACAAAGCCAAGATTACAAGTCACTCAAACTCACTCAAGCTCACTCTTCTCACATTATAAGTCACTCAGCTCTCTCTCTCTCTCTCATCTCTCAATACAAGTCTTGAGCCAGCGGATGCTTTGGAAGGCGACGTCCATACATTATGTCATGTATAAGTCTTGACTCAACACGGTCGCACGCTACGAATCGCCAAGGAACTTCGTGTCTCGACGCATCCAAGCGAGCTCCGCACCACGAGCTTCTACCTGTGCCTACACATGAATACTGTGTGGGTATCAGTACTCAATTGTACTGGTGGAATGAGCTTCTCGTCCACCCATGCAAAACCTATATGTTCATTTACTTTGTGCAACATAACCTTTTTTGTTGTCTTTCTACTCTTGTCTTAGGATCAGTTTTATGACCGACGTCTTGGCCTACTTTGTGTCTCTAGACCATCCTGTGCTTGCAACAACAACGTTAACCTATCAAGTCGTGTTTGCCATACGGCCCAAAATCGAAGACGCGACTACGCGATAGTACCCAATTTTCTCCATAACCGTGCCACAAGTCCAACGTGTTGTGCCTCGCAAACTCAGTGTGACTTAACCATATTGCCGCCTCATGGCCCTTGCTACTTTAATCACCAACTGACCCAAATCAAGACTTGTGGACTAAGGATCACTCGACCGACTTTGTCTTGCGGCGTTGTCACGACCCGTACCCGCTTTTCGGATACGAGACGTGTCTAAGCCAGCCTACGCCGCAGAGTCGACGGTAGAACGCTATCACGGCCAAGATACTCAAAATTACAAAATTACATTTATTGCTCATTTATATTATTAAATCAAATCTACAATTACTTCAAGATTTACAACATTTATATTTAAAGAAAATATAAGGTTCTCACAATTAATGAAAATGATACACTGGTATCTATTTCTAGATTTCTGTCTGCATTTACACCCGTATCTCCCAAAGCTAAGTGAAGCCACAACTAACCTGAAAAATATTAGTTTCCAGTCAGGAATGGAACAAGTACACAAACCGACGACAATACGAAAATACAATAGAATTAACAAGACATGAAAATAACATATGGAATATGAAAGCTAGAAAGTTATTGATGACATGGCAGGCGGTTAAGAAGACAAGGAAAAATAAATAAAAGACAATACCTATGTGGTGTGAAATATCCGTTTCGACATGTGAACGGCTAGGGGATAAATTCGGCACATTGCATGTGTCGTGTGCAGCTTCTATCAGTCAAGAATAGAAATTTTGGGGATATTTCTGGGTAGTCCACATGTCTACTAAGATATTTCCCCTTCCGACTACTCCGTGTGACGAGCGTGTCAACAAGTAGCAAGATATATGTATAAATATGAAATGAAAAGACTACTCTAAATTGAAAAGCAATCAAAATGTGCACTTGTCTGTAGTCTTGAGCTGGTGGTATGAGTCTAGTATTGAATCAGAGTCCAACAGACCTATATTATTAGTTCCACATCGATACACAATTTTAGAAAAAAGAACCATCTACTAAATACTTAGGCTTCCTAATGGATTCCCCCTTTGATACCTCTTGAGTTTGGACCCTTACAATGAGCTGGTTGCCTATCGGTTACCTCTATCCTTATTTTGGTTTCTGGCTATGGTTATTTCTGTCTCTGTTGAATGCAGGGTCCTACATATTAACCATATGTCCTACATGCTGGTACTACCTATCTGATTTTCCATTAAGCCATGCTGCTATTTGTCCTATAGTCAAACTAATATTCTACCTGTACTCAAATATGAGATAAGCCTATCCTAGATGTTGGTGTCAGGGTAACTCTCCTACTGACTTTCTTCCTAGGTAACCCTTTGTGTCCACTTAGGTCAGGTACAAAAGTAATGTAACTGGTGTAAATACGACTTGTCATAAGTACAAACAGTGTAATTGCATCTGCTACTATGTAACCCAAGTTACTATTCAACCTAATACAACCTGATACGAGTAGGTAGGCTACTGCCATAACATGACTGTTACCTTGATGGCTTGGTCCCAGTGTTCTGGTGCCTAGTAAGAGGAGCCATGGCATCTGCACCCTAATTCTTGGAAACATTCCTCCTGATACTCAAGACTCCTCCCTGTATTGTACACATGGACTTACCCAATGTGGACTGCCCAGTCCCAAATGATATGAGGATTGATCAGAAATAAAAGTGCAGGTAGGGAAACAATTCGACTATACACAATGCAGGAAAATGACAATACCTTAATACTTTCATGAACCTATATGCAATGAACCCATGCTCTGTGGGATATCCCATGTGAGCATTTACGTGTGACTGAACCCAGGAATGTAGTGATCCTACCTAAATTGTAGTGGATTTGAATCAAGGGGAAACAAATGCAAATCAATCCTGGGTGTTATGATAACAAGGCCACCCACCCACATGTCTAGTAGTTTGAACATCAAACAAGGGGGATGGACCTACCTGTATACTATACTCAAGACCTTACTTGTAGGTACCATCCATTTGTTGTCCTGCCTAGGTGCTACATATACATCCAGTCCCCTGTGATTCCATTCCTTATGGTCCACTGGATGGAAGTACCTGTATGTAAGCTGGGTAAGGACTGGATTTGGGTATATGAGCTGAACATATGTAATTTTGAATCCTCATATCCTTCCTCTAATCTGGACATGGGAAACACGAATTTAGGCTGCTACTCTGGATGTATCAGTCAAGTGACCCAGGGAAAATTGATACCCTGCCTTAGGTGTAATGCATGCCAATACTTATGTGCTAGGCCATAGGCAAGTGTCCCTGCTACATTTATTCGTATGTGACTGCCTCTATACTTTTACAGGTACAGGCATCACACATCAGTACATAGCTATGACCCTACTGTACATGCTTATAGCCCCATCTCTCCCCCTATGTTGTGCACTATACCAACATGCCTATAACCCCTGTACATGCTTGTACTTGCTAACCTATACATGTCTGAACTGTGGTTCTAAGCATTCTATCATGGCATCAAGTGATCACCCAAGTTTCCCCTTACTGTCTCACCAATATACCCTGCCAATTCTTCTTGTACACTACTGCAAGTGATCACCCAAGTTTCCCCTTACTGTCTCACCAATATACCCTGCCAATTCTTCTTGTACACTACTGGGACTGGTACCATTACCATCTTCCTTCCTGTCTTCAGATGCATAATATCCAGTATGCAATGGATAGATCAGTAAAGAGGAAAACTTGCAGTGTAATATAAATAATGTAACCCAAGATAAGTGGACAGAACCTTAATATAAGGGATAAACATTTATATGTCAGGGGCAGTTATCAACTTGGTCAGGCACCTGGACAGGAGGGATGTAGGGGCTAAACAACCAATCATGTATATGGACTGGTTGTACATGCATCATGGTCCAGTTCACCAAAGGGGCAGAACCATACTCTAAAGGTCTGCTAGTGCAGGAAATGGAGGACAAGTCATTGTAATGTGGTCTTGATCAAGGGTGGTATTTAGATCCAGGTCGAGTTCACCAGACCATCTAAAGTATCAGTAAGATACTAGATGTTGATCCTGATATTCAAGTATCAAACTTGTGTGTCCTTATTCAAGGATAACATCCCGTACCAACCTATGATACTCAGTATTTACCTAGAGGCTAGGCTGTTCCTATGGTCCTGTGCCTATGAGTATAGGTATAAGGTTCAATACACTAGGCCTTTATGTTATGGTACACAGTCTAATAGGATGATACTAAGTAATCAAATAAAGGAAGCCTGAAACACTCACCTTGGGACTGAGTATGGACAGGTCATGTCTAACTGCAAATACCTGTTGTGTCAAGTTATAGAGGCTAACATCAAATGGATACACAATATGTATGTGGGCTAAGAAGTGTATCAATGCAGGACAAATGCAATGTCCATGGTCCCTCACCTTAATTGACTGGCATATAATACTGTGCATATATGACTAATGGTTCTAACTCAAATACATGTCAGATCAACTGAAGGCAGGGCAACACATGAGTGATTGAACCATATGGTGTATGACAGGTGGCACTTGCCTGTGTTAATAGAAAATCTCTGATACTAAGGGTCTGTTAAAATGTAGGGGCTGACTGCTACTGTCCAGATACTAAGTTCAGTATTCTTTGGTCTAAGGAACTCCTATGATACTCATCTAATGGGTGTCAGGGAAAACCTCTCCCATCAGCATCCTTTGAACACTAGGAAACCTCATGTAATCATAAATATATATCTCGGCATGATCATTGGCTTATACTTTCCTGTCAATATCTACAGGGTACAGGGAAGTCTTCCTGAACATTGAATCAAACACATGGCTTACAAATATGAAGGACTGCAGGTGAGGGCAGAGGAGTACATGTGTTTCGAAAATCGGTTTGGGATGATTCCTCAGGCTCCTCTTTTGATGTTCTTGCGACAGAAAGAATTTAGATCTCTAGGGTTTTGAGGGATGGCAAGGTCAACTGCCTTGCCCCTTAAATACTCGAATTCCTGATAGGATCGAATTCCTTCACAGGGATTGAGAATCGAATTCCAATTTGAGGCAATATCGACTTCGAGATTTGAATTTAGGGTTTGGATTTATCAATAGCCGTTGATATTTGATTTAAACATGGGAAATTTTGTAGTTTAGTCCCTCATTTCTGTGGTATTTGGGAAAACCCCTCTCTTTTCTTTGTATATTTGCAAAGAAGTAACAATATATGTATATATTACATATATACTTAATTATTCAATTACATATATGCATAAATTAATAATTCAGCAAAAATAATAATAATAAAAATGGAAATTTTGGGTCAAGGGCTTACAGGCATTTCCTGACTTAAACTCAAGATGACTCGAAACCAACTTATGCAACTTATATGCCTCAACGTCACATCTCGTGCCGAAGTACATCGCCTACGTTGCAGCCAAATCTTAGGCCCAAACATTGTGTTCTAACTGTACACACATTTAACTCGACTCAATCCAAAAGATACACCTCCGGATTACCGCCCATGTCGACTCATCTATATGAGGTCACTAGCATAACAAGCTATTTTGGACACATAGCTGGTATAGGATGGACCGGTAAAAGCAGGTAGCTAGCCTCAATGAGCGTCCACCGAATACTTGTCTTTCGGCTCAACTACCCCGCTCACATTCTGCCCCGGTTTCCTCCTAGACCGGAACGGTCCTGCTGTGGCCCTAGGTTATCGTCCGAGGAAACAAATTGCCTTTGTCGACAAGTTGTCCATGACTATGCAAGACTCGACTCAGACTGACGTCTCACACAGTCATCCTTCTTTTAGTGTTACCATCTCTTTCAAAACCAAGTTCAAGGCTTCTATCCTTGAGACCCATCGACGACCCACGGTCGCGAGCATTTTTTTCCATGTTACCTTGTCATTTTATTCAACTCATAAATGCCTATTTGATAGTCCTTTCTCCAAAGCTCACTTTGAATCAATTGTGGTCCATGCCTTAAACACTAAGTCCGTGACATCGTATCTTAAGCCAACTTGAACTCTATTCGACACCACCACCCAAGTCATACTCTATATGACGGGCCTTGAGACTGTAAGACTATATGGTTATACCCAGCCGTAGAACTCGTAGGACCGTGCTTGCTACTACTCCGATAACCTAACTTAACTTTGCAACAACTTGACGAGCAAAGACAGCGTCAACCTTGTCTTGATTGAACGTGTCGTGTACGCATTCGACTTTGAACGACCAAGTCATTTGGGTGCCTAGACTTATGTCACAAGCTGTTCAACGTAACTTAATTCATAGGCAAGCCAAGGCTGTGCCAAGCCTTGGACGATGGAACCGTGCATACTTTATGAAGCATTCATGCGGGCGACGCCTATGACTTAGGCTACGTTCATAACTTTGCCAACTCAAACCAACTTTCCTTCTCCCAAGCCACGGAACGAAGGATCGAGTGTCATTTTCAAAGCACGTTGTGCACCAACTCTAAGCCGACCGTTGGACCTTTCCATATTCTAACTTAATTTGTCCCGTTGAAATTATTCCCTTATCTATGTGGATTCGTCTTTTTTATTATCAAGCCTACTTGTACAAGTTGAAAACATACGATTTATTATGTGAAGGCTAAGATGAGGCGAGTTCAACGAAACTACCCCACCTGAGTGAGGAGTCGTCTCGACCGAGCGATGTCTTCGAGCAAGCCATTGCAAGGCTAAGTCCGAACGCCGTCGACATTTCGATTCCTCCGATTGACTGAGCGGGATGGGGCACTACATCATACACCACTTAGAAAAAGTTTTGTTCTCAAAACTAACTGAGTACACTTATCGACTTATCACTTTACTCAACATTCAAGGACTTCCGCACACACTACTCCTCTGTGTTTCCTCAATCTGAGCCATGCTCGCACTACCATCATATTTCTTTGAAACTCAATTTCTAAATCCTTGACCCTTTTCTATTCCTCAAGTCTCACTTGATTCGACGTATCACTTAGTTGGATCGTGCATATATTTCAGGCGTCCCCAAAATATATGTATTTTAGCCATGCCTCGTGATAGAGAATCCGCCATCACCACTCGAGTCGGATCGTGCATATATTCGGGCGTCCCTGATATATGTGCATGTCAACCGAGCCTCATGAGTGGTGCCTCCACAATTTCTATCGCTCCGTACCGGGACGTCTGCCTAATCGCTAGGCTATGTCTTTAGTCATTCATCAGCAATGGAATCATAGTTCCCAAACAACAATATCAACACTGACCCCATCCTAAGGTCAAACCAAGTTGATAGTACGGGTTTTCTACCCAAGCTCGTATCACTCCGATTTCTAAACATCGAGCATCAATTTTATATACACATCCAAACATTCGTCGCACGGGGTCCGAGTCATTCAGCAAAACCATCCTATCGTAAGTTCACTCAACTAAATCCTTGATACATCAATATCGCTCGACCAACAAGCCATTTCGCATAGTCTATCTTTTTGAACACGTTCGACATAATCTGTCTATCAATCCTTCCAAGTCAAACACGCTATGACGCAACTCATCGCTAAACCATAATTCACATTTCATACTCCCTAAGTCATTTATCCCAATTCATGTAATCGATCACAAGGTCGTCTGACTTAACGATATGTTGTACCCCGATCTCACGCGAGTCAGATTATCCACGGTGGGCATAAATCACCATGCACGCTCCCGCGGGATAATCATCCTCATTGGGACGTAACTCTTGTTCGAGTCTAAACTAATTCATTCTCGATGCACGGATTGGACCTACTCAATCCTCAAGTTTACTTAATCATCAATCGCGAGTCCAAACATCCTCGAATTTTCTTTCGCATCAAACCAACAAGTTGAGACAATCAAAGTTGTTGCGTCCTAATTTTTTGAGTTCGATCATTCCCACGACATGAATCACCATGTCAGCACTCATGCGAAACGATCATCCCAAACCCGACATGATGTATGTGCGAGGCTAGAGTTGTGCTCGTACAAGACAAGAATGTCGACGTTGTGGTTATCCGCATAACCATCAAGATACTTCTATTTTTATCCATATTTATTTTAATCAAGATCCTAAGTATAGTATCCATCAAAACGGTAACACTTGTACGACCGTCATTCCTCGAATTAGAGTACCTCTGAGTTTTCGTATATCGATCTTTGATATGCCTCAATACCATCGATGATGTATGTAACCTGACGATCTTCCTTTGCAACGAATTTCAAGTCGTGCGAATGATGCTATCGTCTGACTGGATAATATCCTCGACATTCAAATTCAAGTTCGATCATTATCCCTTAAATTATTCACAGCATCAATTTCCTCAAACCTAAATTTGTGTATTGTTCATCTGTCTATCCTAAGTCATCGACCAACGTATTTCTTCGATTCGCATCATTCCTTGCTAACTTAAACCATCGAGCAACATCGATTCCAATCCATAGTCATTTATGTAACTTCAATTCAAACTTTTATGCACGCTATCTTTCTGTCGTGCTAACTTTTCGTATACCATTCTTATCGATTTTCTCGATCGAGTCATCTATTTGTACACCTTAACTTTTTTTGATTCAGTTTCACCTACTCAATCATTTTTGCATTTTATACTCGTGCAATCCTCAATCCCGTACAAGTTTCATGCGCATCAATTTCTAGGTTGTTCGAATTAACTCGTCAAATCTCAAGACTATAACTTATTCAGCGATACTCAATCTACGGCTTTGTATACACGCGACGCTTGCTGATAGACTTATTGACACCCCGCATCCTCAACCGATCGATCGACATCCCTGAAGCTATCGCATAACCACTCAGGGATGCAGTCATTCGATAAATCCTCAAACTATCATTCGAATCAAAATCGACTTCTTTAAAGTTTTCGTTCGAACCATTCCTCGACTTTCAAGCACGCTCATCTATATCGCATCGACGTTGTCATCGCTCGATAGCATCCCTATCGATAGTCATCTCATTTACTCAATCGAGTCTAACTCATTTCATGCTCAAAACATTACGAATCCCGTACTCGACTTTGCTAAGGTCGACACAATCCTTGGTGTATATGCCCAGTCCGACTTAGCCAACCGTGCTTACGCAAACCATCTTTTTGTTTTGTCAAAAACTATTGTCCTATATTTTGCAAAATAGATAGACTTATTACATAGACATCCCATGGGACATTTGAGAGAGAGCGCACCAACGATATCAACTTTGCAAAAGCAACACATCAGAGTTTGCGGAAATAACAGAGTTAAAGAATTCAATCGATAGTCCAAGGACGTAAAGCCGTGCTCTGATACCATTATGTCACGCCCCATCCCGTAGGAGCGATCGTCCTCGTAAAGGCATGATGCCGCACGAGCCTAGATTGTGCTCGTGCAAGACGGGTTCCATAACGGCCGATTACAGCGGCTGCGATGGGGTCGTCGCACAGAAGTCCCAAGCAGAGACATTGAATATACCAGCGAAAATTTAGAACAAAACAAAAGTCATTCAAAAGATGCATTTTATTAATATTGAAACAAGGATTACAAAGGAGCACAAAGCCAAGATTATAAGTCACTCAATCTCACTCTTCTCATATTATAAGTCACTCAGCTCTCTCTCATCTCTTAATACAAGTCTTGAGCCAGCGGATGCTTCGAAAGGCAACATCCATACATTATGTCCCATATAAGTCTTGACTCCACGCGGCTGCACGCTACAAATCGCCAAGAAACTCCGTGCCTCGACGCATCGAAGCGAGCTCCGCACCACGAGCTTTTACCTGTACCTGCACATGAATACTGTGTGGGTGTCATTACTCAACTGTACTTGTAGAATGAGCTCCTCGCCCACCCATGCAAAATCTATACGTTCATTTACTTTGTGCAATATAACCCTTTTTATTGTCTTTATACTCTTGTCCTAGGATCAGTTTTATGACTGACGTCTTAGCCTACTTGGTGTCTCTAGACTATCCCGTGCTTGTAACAACAACGTTAACCTATCAAGTCGTGTTTACCATACGACCCAAAATTAAAGACACAACTACGCGATAGTATCCAATTTTTTTCGTGACCGTGCCATAAGTCTAACGTGTCATGCCTCGCAAACTCAGTGTGACTTAACCATATTACCGCCTCGTGGCCCTTGCTACTTTAATCACCAACTGACCCAAATCAAGACTTGTGGACTAAGGGTCACTCGACCGACTTTGCCTTGCGATATTTTTTGACTTAAACTCAAGATGACTCGAAACCAACTTATATAACTTATATGCCGACAACTTAAGACTCGATGCCACATCTCGTGCTGAAGCACATCGCCTACGTTACAGCCAAATCTTAGGCCCAAACATTGTATTCTAACTGTACACATATTCAACTCGACTCAATCCAAAGGCACACCTGCAGATTGCCGCCCATGCCGACTCATCTATATAAGGTCACTAGCATAACAAGCTATTTTGGACACATAGCTGGTATAGGATGGACCGATCAAAGCAAGTAGATAGCCTCAATGAGCGTCAACCAAATACTTGCCGTTCGGCTCAGCTACCCCGCTCACATTCTGCACCGATTTTCTCCTAGGCCGGAACGGTCCTGCTGTGGCCCCAGGTTATCGTCCGAGGAAACAAATCGCCCTTGTCGACAAGTTGTCCATGACCATACAAGACTCGACTCAAATTGACGTCTCACACAGTCATCCTTCTTTCAGTGTTACCATCTCTTTCAAAACCAAGTTCAAGACTTCTATCCTTGAGACCCCTCGATGACCCACGGTCGTGAGTATTCTTTCCATGTTACCCTATCATTTTATTCAACTCATGAACGCCAATTTGATAGTCCTTTCTCCAAAACTCACTGTGAATCAATTGTGGTCCTTGTCTTAAACACTAAGTCCGTTACATCGTGTCTTAAACCAACTTGAACTCTATGTGACACCACCGTCCAAGTCATACTCTATATGATGGGCCTTGAGACTATGAGACTATATGGTTATACCCAGCCGTAGAACTTGTAGGACCGTGCTTGCTACTACTCCGATATCCTAACATAACTTGCCTAACTTAACTTTGCAACAACTTGACGAGCGAAGGTTGCGTCAAGCCTTGCCTTGATGGAACGTGCCGTGCATGCGTTCGACTTTGAACGACCAAGTTATTTGGGTGCCTAGACTTATGTCACAAGTCGTTCAATACAACTTAACTCATAGGCAAGCCAAGGCTGTGCCAAACCTTGGACGATGGAACCGTGCATGCTTTATGAAGCATTCATGCGGACGACGCCTATGACTTAGGCTACGTCCATAACTTCGCCAACTCAAACCAACTTTCCTTCTTCCAAGCCACGGGACGAAGGATCGAGTGTCATTTTCAAAGCATACCGTGCACCAACTCGAAGCCGACCGTTGGACATTTCTATATTCTAACTCAATTCGACCAGTCGGGATTATTCTTTTATCTATGTGGATTCGTCTCTTTTATTATCAAGCCTACTTGTGCAAGTTGAAAACATGCAATTTATTATGTAAAGGCTAAGATGAGACGAGTTCACCAAACTACCCCACCTGAGTGAGGAGTCGTCTCGACCGAGTGATGTCTTCGAGCAAGTCGTTGCAAGGCTAAGTCCGAACGCCGTCGGCATTTCGATTCCTCCGATTGACTGAGAGGGATGGGGTACTACATGCAGGGACTGTGGCAGTCTTACTTTAGATTAGGACTGCCACAGGCCTGGCAGTCCAAATGTAATCAGACCCAACTGTAGCAGCCGAACGGCCAAAACGAGACGCTCGTTTGTCATGTTCTAGGGTTAGGGTTTCAAGAAAAATGTGGGTTTGTCGTGTTCGAAAATTCTATTCATGAACCCTAAAGAGATTCTAAACCTAATTTATCAAAACTTTTTAGAGAATTAAAAATATTATAGGGTTTTGAATAGAATATAAAAAATTCTAGAAGAAATTAGGGAAGAACGTACCTAGATTCTGATTGCTTCGACTTGCATGTCATCTCTTCGAATCTAGGAATGTTGTTGAAGAAATTTTGGTGGAGAAATTAGGAGTGGAGTGGTGGAGGAGAAGAAATTAAGGTTTTAGGAGAGGGAGAGCTTTTTTTTTCTTTTTTTGGTGGAGAGAGAGAGAGTAAAATGAGTTATGGGAAAGAATGGAGGGTTTGGGGTGTTGGGCTGCCCCCAAGCAAAATATGGATGCCCCCAGCTAAATCTCCACCTACTTAGGTTGTTCCCAAGTAAGGGCTGCCCCCAAATAAAAAATGTGGTGCCCTTAGAAAAAGCCTTAATTTTACGAAAAATTTCAATAAAAGCATTAATATTTTACAAAATTATACTTACAGCATAAATTTTAACAAAATTACAAAGTGAGCATAGAAACGCCTTTTCGAAGGGCATTCTGCTCATTAAAAGAATAAAAAATTACTTCTGTTAACGGGAGACGTTAATGTTGTGGCCGGACAATAACAAAAAATTATATATATATATATATATATATATATATATATGTGTGTGTGTGTGTGTGTGTGTGTGTGTGTGTGTGTGTGTGTGTGTGTGGAAAACGCTCTTAGGAAGGGCGTTTCCATTGAGGAAAATGCCCTTCCTAAGGGCATCAGTGTGGAAGCAAACACTAAATTAAGAAATGATAACCTCATATGACTGTCATGACTGGTCAATAGTGGCTGTCAACCTCACACGACTGTCATGGCTAGATTTGGTGTGGTGAAGAAAAGCATATACAGTTGATGGGACTTGTGAAAAGTACTAGTGTAGCTTGGGGTCTCACAGTTCTTGTTGAGATATTTACTACCATGGTGGGACAACATCACTTCCCATCACATTATGCGGATTCATTATGCTTTACTCTCTCTCTCTCTCTCTCTCTCTCTCTCTCTCTCTCTCTCTCCCAGTAGGATGTATGATTGTAGGAAAGTAGTATTGCTTGAAACATACATGTAAAGTTGGGCTATTTCATAAAAATATATGTAAAAGGAAACGCCCTTAGGAATGACATTTTCCTCAAGGGAAACGCCCTTCCTAAAGGCATTTTCCTTATATATATATATATATATATATATATATATATATATATATAAAATATATATATATATATAAATATATATATATATAATTTTTTATTTTATTTTTGTTATATATATATATATAACATATATATATAAAAAAAAATATATATATATAATATATATATATATATATATATATATATATATATATATATATATATATATATATAATTTTTTATTTTATTTTTTGTTATTGCCTGGCTACAAGTTAACGTCTCCCGTTAATAGAAATAATTTTTTATTCATTTAAAGAGTAGAACGCCCTTCAAAAAAGCGTTTTCTATGCTCTCTTTATATTTGTAAAAATTTATGTTGTACATGTAATTATGTAAAAATTTAATGCTTCCACTGAAAATTTTCGTTAATTTTATACCAGCTTAGATTTTATGTACTAATATGTTCAATTGAAAAGTTTAGACCTTTATCTTTTTTTTTATTATTATACCTCATTTTTTCACTTGTACTTATGTTGAGGGTAAAATGCAAATAAAAAATCTATGGTCCAAAATTTTCAATTAAGGGCTTAAACTCTAAGCTGGTATAAAATCCAGAGTCTAAATGCTATTTAGCCCAATAATTATTGTATGTTCCGTCAGAATACATGTCCGGTCTGCCCAACGCAGACGTGGGTGTTTTCTGGCAGTGTTTCAAAACTTGATCGGACCGATAGTTGGACCGGATCTGACCGAATTTTGCTAAAAATCGGTCCACCAGAATTTAAATCAGTACTTTTTAAAATCGACGAACCAGGATTTAGCCGATATACCGGTACACAATTGAACTGGTCGATTCTAATATTTTAGAAAGAAATTAGGATTAATTGTATTAACTACCCCTATGTTTTACACTTATTATAGGGACCACTCCTGCTTTAAAACTAATCACACGGATCACATCATATAGTTTCTATTTCCTAATAAACTAATAACACTGATCACCCATATGGTTAATAAAAATAATAAAGCAGTGGTTAGTGTAATTATTTTTGGAATATGAGTAATCATGTAATACTCATGAAACATTGGGGTCAGTGTAATTAACCCCCCAAAAATTACCATGTGCAATTTGGATCATTTGGTTCCTAGTTTGGTTTTAAGATCTTATAGTTGCAAAATTATACCTAACCAAACATACTAAGAAACAAACCAAATCAAGAGGTAAATGTTGATATCTTACATTTTTCAACCAAATCAAAACAAATCAAATAAAACTAAACCTAGTTGAATCCCGACAAACCTGTACCAAAGATTTTTAGTTCAATATATCGGTCCGGTTTTTAAAAATTGGTTTTCGGTGTGCCCAACACTAACAACTAAATACGTCAGTGTTTGGTCTATTTGTAATATCTTTATCTATTATTTTGGATATTTATATTTCTTCTATTTACTATATGGAATTTTAATTAATTGGGTTCATAAAAACAAAAGGTCAGTTATTTTTTTATCAAAATAATAATTTGCTTAAGACTCGAATTTATAGATTATTTTTGTAGTTCAAAATGTAAAATTGTTTCAATATTTTCGGAATAGGAATATGTGACTTATTATAATTGATCAGAGAGAGGCTATGGCTTGTACTGGACGGCCTTCTTCATAAAGCCGAAAATAATAAAATAAAAT
Source organism: Iris pallida (assembly GCA_029216955.1). Classification (NCBI taxonomy): domain Eukaryota; kingdom Viridiplantae; phylum Streptophyta; class Magnoliopsida; order Asparagales; family Iridaceae; genus Iris; species Iris pallida. Next base: position 7,788,305 of record JANAVB010038616.1, on the reverse strand, counting down.
AAAATAATTAACAAATGCTCCCATTACAAATATAAAAATTAGTATATATTTACACTTATTTAAAAAATTAGCAAATATTTTTATTATGTATAAAATAATTAAAATTTTGATCAAAATAATGGGGATATATTTTAAATTTTTAAATATTGTATACAAAGAATAAAAACATTTGCTAATTCTTTAAATAAACGATTGTATATACTAATTTTTATATTTTTAATGATGAGATTTGTTAATATATTTTATAATAAGAAAAAGGATGGCAAATTACGCACCATACAAGTCAAAAATATTTTCTAAATTTTTTAATTTCAAATAATTTAATTTAAAATTATAGATTTTTTTACTATACAATAATTCACATAACAAAGGCCCTTCTTAATTCTTTCTTTCAAACTGACAACAGAGACATAGCCTGTGGCTAGTTGCCTCAGTCGTGATCTCAATGAGCATAATTTAAAAAAATGAGCATAATTTTTTAGGCGTGTTGTAATTTGCTATCCTTTTAATTTTATAATGTCAGTCGGAGCGCACGATCCAGATTCTTGAAGATATGTTGCGGTCTTGTACGCTTGACTTCAGTGGTTCGTGGGAAGATCACCTGCATCTAGTAGAGTTCTCCTATAATAATAGTTTTCAGGCCAGTACCAGATGGCACCCTTTGAGGCCTTGTACGGTAGAAAGTGCAGATCTCCGTTAGCATGGGATGATGTCGGCGAGAGACAGATGCTTGGTCCAGAGATGGTTATGTAGACTATCGAGGTGGTCAGACAAGTCAGAGATCATCTTCGAGTTACGCAAGATCGCTAGCACCATTGGACTGATTCTCATCCGCATCCTCTTGAGTTTTCTATCGGCGACCAGGTATTCCTTAGGATCTCGCCTACCCGTGGCGTCATTCGATTCGGCGTACGGGAAAAGCTTAGTCCTAGGTATATAGGGTCGTTTGACATTCTTGAGCGAGTAAGTGATGTGTCATATCGTCTCGCTCTTCCGCCGTCGTTACGTGAGGTACATGATGTATTCTATATATCCCAATTATGACGGTATATCCCAGATCCGAGCCATATCCTTGATCATTCAGAATTGGTTGTTGGTACCAACCTTTCGTATGAGGAAAGGCCCGTATCTATATTGGACCAAAGAGAGAAGGTACTCAAGAACAAGACTATTAGTTTAGTCCGTGTTGCTTGGGGTCACCACTCCTTAGGTGAGTCAACGTGGGAGCGTGAGGATGATATCCGCTTGCGATATCCACACTTGTTTGACTCATAAGGTATAATGTCTTCCTTATGCCTATATTTTTAATTCCTTGCTTGTATGAATGATTGCTTGATTGAATGCTAGTCGTAGGTTGCTTATGATTAATGTAGCCTGCCCCGACATCTCTAGCCTCTTGATTAAATTTCGAGGACGAAATTCTTTTAAGGTGGATAGAGTTGTCACTCCCGTTTTCTGTTATACGTATTTCCAGTGTACATGTATGGATTTTAACCCGTATATTATTTACTTTATTTCTGTATTTCTTTATGGCTTGCCTTGATGTATCTTGACTAGGGTTGACCTTGGATTGGTTTGGTCCAACTTGACTTGCTTTGGATGGCTTGGTTTGGTTTATTTTGATGGTTGGTTCAACATGTTGAACCATCCCCTCTGTTTATAGAATCCTAATTTTTTTTCTCTCTTCCTTTACTCTTCATTACTTCTTCTTCCTCCTCATAACTCTCTCCATCTACCAAGAAACCCTAGGAAAATTCAACTTGCTTCATGGAGTAACTTAATTCTATTTGTTCTATTGTCTTTCTTACATGATTCTATGACACTTTAGAACTTGGTATTTTTTACTTTGGTGATATTTTCTTGTAGATCTAAGTTTGTGCCATTTTTAGTTTTCTTGGGTTTTGATCTGTCAAACTTACTTGTTTTTAAAAACTAAGTGTTCCATGTGGTAGGGAATTTGATTCTACACAATTTTGACCTTTGAAAAGTTAGATTTTGACTTATTTTGAGGAAGTTATGGCCAAAGCAAGTTTTGAACATCTTTTATGTTCATCTGTCCTGGTTCTGACAGGGACGATGAATAGTGCCTGGCCGTATAGTGCCAGTTCGCATAGATGCATAGTGTCTAACCGTATAGTACTAGTCCGTATAACTGCATAGGGCCTGGCCGTATAGTGCCAGTCCGTATGGATGCATAGTGCTTAGCTACATAGTACCAATCCGCATAACTGTATAGTGCATGGCCGCATAGATGTATAGTGCCTGGCCACATAGTACCAGCCCGTATGGATGTATAGTGCCTGGCCGCATAATGCCAGTCCACATGGATGCATAGTGCCTAGCCGCATAGTGCCAGTCCGCATAGCTACATAGTGCCTAGCCATATAGTGCCAGTCCGCATGGCTGCATAGTGCCGCATAGTTCCTATTTTGGCTATTTTATGCCCTATTTAGCTGAATTGTGGCCAGAATTTCTCCCAACATGAAAGTTGTAGATCTTTTCCATGACTTCAAGAATATGTTACTAGCTATTTTATGCAAGTTTCTATCATTCATGATAATGTAGGGATAGAACACGATAGTGGTCCGTCGTGGCGCACTCTTGATAAGCAACCTTGACATAAAATTCTTGATAGTGGTCCGTTGTGATGTACTTTTGACATGATAAGTAACCTGATATGACATGATAATCTTGAACGCCGTTGCAACATCTACCTGGACTTGCTAAGTAACTCTTGTCTTGACACCATGGTTGATTCTCTTGGTCGTGTCTGTACAAGCTACATGTCTCATCTTGCATCATGCCTAGGACATGGATTCCTGATTACCATGGTCAGGAATTCATACTGAATCTAACTAGGGTAATAACTAGATCGATCAAGTAGTTCATAAAGAGATTTTCTAGCTACAGGCAGTCCAGTTATCTGGGCACTTTAATTGGACTTGTAGTCTGCCATCGAGTAGGGTACATTTCCAGCACACTGTCATGTGTTGCACTCCCAAATCACATAATCCAACTCTCTCAACTTGCAACTGGATAACCTGGATTAAGTCTGCAGGGCCTGTTGTCACGACCCGCAACCTAGGTAGGGGCACAAGTGCATGACAACGCCCAGCTTATACCATAAAAATGGCGTAGAACGCTGTAGGTCTACTAGCCAACAAACAGTATATAATAACCTGTCATCTCCGTATAGGAGAAATATAGTATGAAATGCTGATAAACTCAATCACAATCTAGAAAGAAGAATCATGGCACGAAAACTAGATAGATATAATCACAAGTGCAAAATCCAGCTCAACAGAGAGAAAGAGAGTCAAAAATTAATATGGTTATACAATCCCAAATATAATATCATAAACATAAGTAGCAAGCTGGAGACAAGGTCCAGTCCAAAAGTCTACTCTAACTAAACTAAGCTAGAGGCTCGTCGGGCGAAGCTAAGCCCTGCTGAACCAAGGTCTCCAAATCTAAGCCCACTACGTCATCCGGATCGTAGTAGGTATAGTAATCCTCCTCATCAGCATCTGAAATATTTTGTCAACATATCCAGTCAGGATGGAACGAGCACAATCAACTAACAACAGTTCACATGATTTGACAAAAGCTATAAGACTGTAAATAGAGAGTATATACAATAAATCATGGAATGTACATGTGAGTATCATGGCAAGGTAAGCTATAAATCTAGAGCTAGAACAAGGCAAGTAAAACTGATCATGGCATGTACAAGAATCAAGAATCATCCATCTAGGTATGTGAGTACTAGCTTCGATATGTGGCCGGCTTGGGTCTGCACAAGGTCTAATGATCTAGCCAACATACATGGAGTGTAGGATTGACATTCACAAGGTCTACAAGAATAAATAAGACGAATAATGACCACACACCTACACTAGTACTCCTCGTCCCCGACTGGTAGAGTGGATCCAAACAAGACACGTCACGACGCAGGATTCTACGAGAAGGGAGCAAGTCTCCTCGAGAATCAGCATCCATATACTGCACAAGAACTACAAGGGAGCTTGCACAAGACATACCAAGATAACAAGGAATAACATCTCATGTCGGGATCCATGAATACCAATCCGTGTGACCAATGTGTTAAGAACAAGCATATCTACACTAATTACATGAATTATAACAATTATCGTAAATTAGAAAAATTATCAGAGAATGTACTCGCCTGTAATGTGATGGATAAATTGACTGAGTCCAAGAACAGTGCCTCAAGGACCTATAGATGGAATACTGTATCAATATAATGATTTGGAAGTGAAATTAAGTCATACCGAGTCAAACTAGGTCAAGACATTCAAACTAGGTCAAACAAGGTCAATCTAGATTGTACATGGTCAATCTAAGTCATACTAGGCCTAACAAGGTCAAACTAGGTCAATGCAAGTCAAACAAAGTCAAACAAGGTTGATTTAAGTCAACGGTTGACTTACAGTTGACTTTTGGTCAACTGATCAACTCTGGTCAACCCTAGGTCAACTCTTGGTCAAATTTGACTAACATTGACTAACAGTTGACTTTGGGTCAACTGGTCAAGTTTGGTCAAGTTTTAGTCAATTTTAGGCTATGGTTGACTTTCGGTTGACTTTTGGTCAAAATAGTCAACCAAGGTCAAAACTAGTCTAAGTCTACTATCCCTAACCATTACCAACCATAATATCCATATTTTAGCTATACCTTAAGGTATTAAGCCCATATGTTAAGAAATGGATATTATCCCTACTTATCCCGTTTATCTTTTCCACTCTAACACTAAGGCCAAGTAGCTTTTGCCATAGGAGTTTCACTCCCGGCTTCCTAGGGTAGTAGGATACTAGCCTATACTAACATTACCTATCAAGTTTCCTAGGTAAAGTGGACATCCAGTCCATCTTACGACTCATAGGGTTGAATTACCCATTATCTTGGTAAAAATCCCACTTTAGCTTCTAACTCCCACTTTAGGCTTTCCGACTTCATTCTAAGCTTTCCCCCACTCTCTATTATGGTTATTAAACCCTCTCCTAGAATCTCGATACCGTATCACGGTATCTTGATATTGAAAAGTCAAAAAGGGTAAATTTGCATTACCTTAGGATAGTGGGGATTCATGAGATACCAATTTGGTATCTCATGGATACCACATAAATCTAACTCTAACCCTTAACCAATCTAGCTAACCCTAACTAGAACTCACTTACTAACTTCTAACACCATCTACTCTTCCCTCATTCTAACTCCCACTCTCCAACTATTTCCTAACTTATCTCATATCCCCCTCTTCTAACCAATATCCCCCCTCTTCTAATTCCTCACCTAGACCCACTCTAACTCACTCAAACATACCCACTTATAGGCCATATAGGGGGTATATATGTAGGATATATATGGGTATATATAGGTTTATATATGGGTATATTTATAGGGGGTTTAATGGGGGTTTAAAGGGGGTTCAAGGGGGTCAAAAGGGGGTGCATATGTTGCTACTGCTGCTGCCAAATGCTGTTGCTGCTGCTGCTGCCAATTGTTGCTGCTGCTGCTATTAATGCTGTTTTTTTTGTGGGGGAGGGGGTGGCGGGGACAGCAGCCCCAAACCCCCCTGCTGTTGTTGTTTCCCTTCTTTCTCTCCTCTAATCTCTTCTCTAATCTCTTCACTTCCTTTCTAATTTCCTCCTCCATCTCAATATATATATATATATATATATATATATATATATATATATATATATATATATATATATATATATATATATATATATATATATATATATATTTATATATATATATATCACACTCACACACACATTCACATCTACATATATAGACATACACACTCATAGATACATGGACACACACACATGTATACATATATATTTATATATAGACACACAAACACAAAGATACATAGATACATATGGATACACACACATATGAAAGTATAGACATATAGACATACACCCTCACATGAACATATATATATATATATATATATATATATATATATATATATATATATATATATATATATATATATATATATATATATATATATATATATATATATATATTCTCCTAGGAGTCTCCCATAGGCCTCTAATCTTGACACAAAGGGACACAACCATGGGGTAATCTTATGGGTTCCAAAACCAAATAAAAATCATGGGAAATCGATTTAGAGAATAGGAAATTACCTATTAGGAGTGATTCCTAACGAAACTCTCTCTGACACGAAGATTCTTCGGGAAAGGATACTTCCACCTTGCACTTTTCTTCCAAACTTTGGTAGCACCCTCCCTTGATGGTGTAGAGAGAATCTATGGAAGAAATTTGGGGGAAAAGAGAAGATTTGGAGATCAAATCTCAAATTTAGGTCTAGGTTTTGGGGGAAGAACTAAAAGGGGGAAGAACTTGAGAGTGGAGAATGGAGAGGGAGGGTCCTCCCCATGTGGCCGGCCATAGTAGGGGGTTTTGGGCTATTTGGCAAATGTCCAAAATGCCCTCGAAGCCTCCTTTAGGTCAAAATTGACTTAAGCAGTTTTTCGGGGTTGGAAAGGCCAAGTTAAAATCTGTAAATTGACCGATTAAGTCATGGGAAATTTTCTAAAAGTAGCAGACTAATTTATAGGATTTATGGGCCATGACTAACTTAAATTTGGGTCCCGATCAGAGTCTAAACTATCCCGGATCCCCGATACAAGTCGGAATGAGCTAAAATTCGTACCCGACTCTAAAAATCCCCAAATAACAATATAATTAAATAAAAATTTCTAAAATTCCCAAAATGTAAAAATGACCATTTTACCCCTATTTATGAAAAGTAGGAGTGACAAGTCTACACACCTTAAAAAAATTGTCCTCCAAATTGAATGAGAAACTAACACAGCAACATGAATAGAACAAGAAAGAAAAGAAAAATTTTACCTCAAGACTCGAAGAGATATGAAAATCGCTCCCGCATGTCGTCCTCTCTCTCTCAGGTTGATTCACCTAGAGAGTGGTGCGTCCATGCAACGCGAACCAAAGGAATTCCGGAGCACCTTCTCTCTTCGGTCCAAGATCTCAACCGGCTTCTCTGGATAGCTGAGAGTCGGTCCCACTTCGACCTCAGAGTGGTCTAAAACGTGACTGGCATCTGCCACGTACCTTCTCAGCTGCGACACGTGGAACACGTTGTGCACTCCGTCTAGTGCGGACGGTAACTCCAGTCGGTAAGCCACTACACCAACCCTGTCCAAGATACGGAAAGGTCCGATGTATCGTGGACTAAGCTTCCCGCCACCACCAAAACGAATCGTTCCACGAGCCGGAGAAATTTACAGAAACACAAGATCACCAACCTAGAACAAAACACAAGACTTAAAGCTTGATCTAAAACAATCACAATCAGACTCAAATACTAGAAAAATCTAAACGATACCTCAAACTCCAACGGCCTCCAGTGGCTATCGACCCAATGTCGCTGCCTATCCTACGCCACCCGAAGTCTATCTCTGATAACCCTGGCCTTCTCTGCAGCATCCACTACCATCTCAGGGCCAAGCAAAACCCTCTCGCCGACATCATCCCAAGACAAAGGAGTACGGCACCTCCGTCCGTATAGAGCCTCGAAAGGTGACATCTCTATACTGGCTTGGTAGCTGTTGTTGTAAGCAAACTCTACCAAGTGAAGGTGGTCCTCCCAAGATCCTCCGAAGTCCAAGATACAGGTACGAAGCATATCCTCGAGGGTCTGAATCGTCCTCTCCGACTGCCCGTCTGTCTGGGGGTGGTATGCGGTACTGAACTTGAGCGATGTGCCCAAGCTAAGCTGCAAACTCCTCCAGAAGTGGGAAGTGAATCGGTTGTCCCGATCCGAGACTATGCTCACTGGAATACCGTACAATCGGACTATCTGTCGTACGTACATCTCGGCCAGCCTCTCCGTAGACAAACCCATATTGAAAGGCAAAATGTGGGCCAATTTGGTCAATCAATCAACAATGACCCAAATCGTATCCTTCCCTCCTGGAGAACGTGGAAGTCCAGACATAAAGTCCATAGTGATATGCTCCCACTTTCACTCAGGAATGGGTAGTGGCTGGAGCAATCCACCTGGTCTCTGCCTTCCGGCTTTCACCTGCTGGCACACCAAGCATCTAGAAACGAACTTAGCCACCTCGCGTTTCATACCATACCACCAAACATGCTGTCTCAAGTCTCTGTACATCTTGTTGTACCAGGATGCATAGAGTATTGAGAACGATGTGCCTCATAAAGAATCTTCTCCCGAAGTCTTTCGCTTGGCACGCACAATCTGGTATCATGCCTCAACGACCCATCTTTCGCTATAGAGAACTCATCCAACAGTCCTGCCCGGACCTACTCCCTGATGACCCTCAGAGCCTCATCCTCAAACTGAGCTGCTCTGACTCTGTCCATCAGCTCTGACTGCACCTGAAGACCCCACATCTGCTCCTCAAATCCAGGAACTATCACCTCTATGCCCAAGCTCTCCAGATCTGCCAGAAGGTGACGATCCATCGTCAAACACATGGCAACGGGATACCTGCTCAAAGCATCTGCAACCACGTTAGCCTTCCCCATATGGTACTATAAGGATATATCAAAATCCTTCATCAGCTCTAACCATCGCCTCAGCCTCATATTTAGCTCCTTCTGGGTAAACACGTACTTCAAGCTCTTATGGTCAGTGAAAATCTCCACACGCACTCCGTACAAATAGTATTTTCATAGCTTCAAGGCAAATATGACTGCAGCCAACTCTAAATTATGAGTCGGGTAGTTTTTCTCATGTGGCCGTAACTGCCTAGATGCATAAGCAATTACCTTTTCATGCTGCTGAAGAACGCAACCCAGACCCTTTCCCGAAGCATCACTGTAGATCGTGAATCCTCCGGACCCAGATGGCAACATCAAAATAGGAGCCGACATCAAGCTCTTCTTCAGCTCCTTGAAAACAGCCTGACACTCATCAGTCCAGACGAACTCTACGTCCTTCCTGGTGAGTCTAGTCATCGGCTCTGCTATTCGAGAGAAGTCATGCACGAACTTCCTATAGTAGCCTGCCAAACCCAGAAAGCTCCGAATCTCGACAACTGAAATGGCTGTCGACCAAGACTCCAGCGCCGTAATCTTCTTCTGATCCATTGAAATCCCATCACCGGATACAACATGGCCCAGGAACTCCAGTCGGTCCAAGAAGAACTCGCACTTTGACAGCTTCCCATACAGCTGCTCCCTCCTCAAAGTCTCCAGCACAACCCGTAGATGCTCCTCGTGCTCCTCAGGCGTCTTCGAATAGATGAGAATGTCATTAATGAAGACCACCACGAACTTGTCAAGGTATGGATGGAATACCTTATTCATCAAGTTCATGAATACCGCTGGGACATTAGTCAACCCAAATGGCATGACGGTAAACTCATACTGGCCATAACGGGTACAAAAAGTAGTCTTCGGGATGTCATCCCCCTTCACCTTCAGCTGATAGTACCCAGATCGTAAGTCTATCTTCGATAACACCCTCACGCCGCTCAATTGATTAAACAAGTCATCAATCCTGGGCAAAGGATACATGTTCTTGATAGTGAGGTTGTTGAGCGCTCGGTAGTCGATACACATCCGTATCGTACCGTCCTTCTTCTGGACAAACAAGACTGGCGCGCCCCAAGGCGAAGAACTGGATCTGATAAAGCTCTTGTCCTGTAGCTCGTCGACTTGCTTCTTCAGCTCTGCCAACTTGCTGTTGTTGATTCGATAGACCTGCTGAAAAATAGGCTCAGCACCCGGCATTAAGTCTATCGAGAACTCAACATCTCTGTCCGGCGGCATACCCGGTAATTCCTCGGGGAAGACATCCAAGAACTCTGTAATAAATGGATGCGGCAACTCCTGCCCCGCCAACAAGGCTCCACAGAATCCATCTCCCGGCTCCGCTGCTCCTCTGACAATCTAAAACTCTGGCTCTTCTGGCGGACTAAACAACATACTGCCTGCTATACAATCTATACTAGTATGGTGCATGCTTAACCAGTCCATACCGAGTACCACATCGTAGCTCGGAAGTGGCATTACGAGCAAGAACGTGCTCAAATCTTGGCCTCCCAGAGTGACTCTCTGTCCCTTGCAAATATTATTAACCAGGATAATACCTCCCCCGGTCATAATCTTACAAGTCCTACCCAGATATTCAGCAATAATATTGTGTCTAAGTGCAAAAGAAACTGACACAAAACTGTGCGTAGCACCTGAATCAAACAATACTAAGGCAGAAAAAGAATCAAGAAGAACCAAACCTGCCACAACATCTGCAAGTGGCTCGATCTCCTCGGCTACAAGAGCAAAAGCCTTGCCCTGAACACCCCGTGGCTGGTGTTGCTGTGTAGCTTCCCTTCCCAAAATTTTTGAAATATTTTATTTATTATTTAATTGATTTAAATGATGATTATTAGATTTTATAAATAATTAATTAGCTTATTGTTTTATTATTTTGTGGTGATTAATAAATTTTATTATTACTGGATAGATATTCTATTGGATAAAATATTTTATATTATTAGATTGATGGAGTTTTGGATATATATATATATATATATATATATATATATATATATATATATATATATATATATATATATATATGCATGTATATATACAATTTGTATATATATTAAATATATGCGTATGTTTGTGTAAATATAATAATGAAGAGGAATATAAGTACATTTATATTTTGTGTAAATAACTATATAGAGATATTAATTGGTTATATGTATATATATACATATAGATATATGTGTAAATATAGATACTAATTGGTCATACATATATGTATATAGAAACAAATATTATATATTACATAGGGGAGGTATATAAATAATTGAGTATATATATATATATATATATATATATATATATATATATATATATATATATATATATATATATATATATATATATATATATATATATATATATAATATATATTTATGTGTGTATACGTATATACGTATAAGTGTCCCTAGGTATTTATGTATATAGATATATATATATAGAGTTATATATATAATGAATAAGAGAAAGAATAAGAAACAGTGGCAGTGAGCTGAGCCCAAGCCCAGCTCGGACCCGAGCCTAAACCCCTTTGAATTCTCAGCCCAGCAGTAAATGTTGAAAGCCCGACCATGGCCCGACCCCCTCCTCTCTGATAGGTTTAATAAACAGAGCAGGCCCTATCTTCTGTAGTCGGTATATAACCGAGATCAAGAGTCACAAAACCCGAACCCTCGACACGAACCCCGCCCAGGCCGCACGCGTGCCTCCTTCCCCTGTGCACCACCAGCGTGCGCGCCGTGCGCGGCCACAGGTCGGTCGACCGTGCGCGCGCGAGCGCGCGAGATGACTGCAAAAACAGCAACAGTTGCATCCGGAAAGGACACTTTACGAAGAGATATCTTCGCCCACGCTTGATCGTTTTTCGATCCAATTGCGCAGGTATGAAGCTAACCTATAGCCCTTCAATACCCTTTAAATAGTTTGGATTGATTCGCTTCGTGCGCGTCGCAAATCGATTCCCAAAACTGAAAAAAAATCTCGATTTCCAGGATATAGAAACTGCCCCAACGTCCGATGTTTGCGGTCGAATTGTGACCAGAACATCTCGAGTTTTAGAAAACTGCTTGAACAGACTTCTAGACAACCTAACCAGCTTTCAAACCCTATTTTTAGATTATTTTTATAATCAGTAGGTGCTGTGATAAATTGACTCGAAAACCAAAAAAAAACCTGTTTTAAAAACATTAAAAACCATCCACACGACGTGCGTCCCGCCATTCCGGGCGACGTGGTCACGAACCGAAGGCATTGAAAGCTGCGTAACAGCTTCGTGGTCGTGTAGGCTTTGGCGGAATTCAAATTGGTCGCGTGTGCGCGACGAATTTGATACGTATCCGTCGAAATTTACCGTATCGTGTACTTTGTAAATTCTCCAATTACTTTGTGCACACTCGTCGGATCGAGACAAAACTTGCGCCAACAGAACCGTATCATTTTTCTGGTCCTGTATGCCAAGTTTGGTCCGATTCTGAGACCGTTGATAAAATTACCGTTTTGCGGGCTCTATGGTCCTACTCAACGGGCGTTTTTGTGCACGGCCCGCCGGAATCCAACTTTGGACATACGGTTGGGTTCGTATCGGAAAATTGGATCCGTAGACATGTAGTTTGACGACTTTAGAGACCGTTGACTCTGGCACGTTTTTCGGTACAAAACGGTCCAACGGCGGACATCGTTTTTGCCCAAAATTACCATTTTGTCCCTGTGTCCAGAATTGGACTTAAGGACAGGAAATCCTAGCTAATTTAACTATTCTGAGAATGTTGGTACTGTTTATTTCAGCATCTGGTGACTTCTGCATGTGTTGACTGATTGTGGCTCATTGAGTGGTATGGTATTATTGGTTTCTCCAGCTAAGGACCTCAGGCAAGTGCACATTCTGATTACTTTCCGATTCATAGTAGTCTTTTTATTTCATATCTATATATATATCTTGCTGCTTGTTGACACGCTCGTCACACGGAGTAGTCGGGAGAGGAAATATCTTAGTAAACATGTGGACTACCCAGAAATATCCCCAAAATGTCTATTCTTGAACGATAGCAGCTGCACACGACACGTGCAGTTAGCCGGATTTTACCCCTAGCCGTTCACATATTGAAACAGATATTTCACACCACCTAGATAGATGTCTTTTATTAGTTTTTCCTTATTTTCTTCTCTATCGTGCTATGTCATCAGTTATTTACCAGTTTTGATATCTCATATGTTATTTTCATGTCTTGTTAATTCTATTATGTTTTCGTATTGTCGTCGGTTTGTGTACTTGTTCCATTCCAGACTGGAAACCAACATTTTTCAGGTTTAGCCGCTATCACTCTTAGCACTGGAGAAGACTTGGGTATGCTGAAGACAACCTAGAAATAGATAGCAATGTATCATGTTCATTAATTGTAAAACTTGTATTTTCCTTTAATGTTAAAATGTTGTAACTGTTGTAATAAATTAGAAATGTGAATGAGCAGCAAGTGTGATATTCTGAGCATTTATTTCTTGCGGGCTTGACAGCGTTCTACCGCCGACTCTGCGGCGTAGGCTGGCTTGGACACGTCTCGTATCCGAAAAGCGGGTACGGGTCGTGACAAGTTTTTGTGGTGGCCCATGCAGGTCCATTTTTGCAAAATATTGCGAACTCGTGATGGTACGTTAGTCGTACTATTGCGAGCCTACGACTAGGAAATGCTCATTCACAATTAGGATTAAAATGATTTAGGAGAATAACTAGGATAAGGGTCCCTTAATTATTTGACTAACTGGGTAGTTAAGGTTGTTAGATAGGCCATGCTATTTTTGAATTCAGACAACTTGCCGATCTCTATAGAAATACTATTATTTTTGATATGACAAGATAACCCCATGCAGATATGCTATTCACTTGGTAAGCTAGGCTTACCTAAAATTAAGGCTTTGATATTGCTGAACTGTTTAATTTTCTTTTGTTGTATTAGAGATAAATCTTATATCATAAGTTAGAATTGCTTGTTTTAAATTCTATGTTGCCATAGGGAATTAGTTTAAATTTTCTGATTCTGTTATTTGCATACGAATCTCGAGGTAGATTGACTTGAGATTTTCCATCAACCATTGAAATGCACATGAAATAGATACTAGAATGTTTGTATTACTTTCGTCTTTATTTATTTTCTCCATATCAACTCTTTTATTTTAAGTGTTGTGACCGATAGGACAAATACCTACGCCTTATTTTAGTCAACTTGTTTGAATCTCTAGCAGCTTATGAATTTTTACGGATATAGTTAAGAGGAGTATTAGTTAACTAATAATAGTTAGACAGCAGTGCACTGTCATTAATTAGCTGAGAGTAGAGATGTGGGTTCACTGCAGCCAGTAGCACACTGGCGAGGCACAACCCACAGAAGTGAAATCATTCCGAAGAATCACAGTCTATGGAACATTGCTAAAACTATGTCGTAGTTGACCTCTTTAGATCTTAAGATACCCTCGTGTCAATGTAAGGTATAGTACCGATAGCCTATCATAATTGAATCATGGAACCAAGGGTTTGCCGTAGCCAGAGTATACGGGCAAGGCAAAATTCTTGGTGAAATGACTTCAGACGTGATTACAAGTTTAGGATATTATGGAGAATAGAAGATGCCTGGTGTGACCCTAAGATCCAAAACCAAAACTAGTGAAAGTTCTGTAAGTTGAGTAACATGTCTCCCAACCTAGCGTTATGTGGTTCTGTGATCTATTGACAGGGTAATTGACTGACATTAATAGGTTTACCTAGGATATAGAATTTAGAGTTCCATAAACCGTTAGTCGACTAAGGCTTTATAGGTAGTAGGAAGACTATATAAGTAAGAACACCAGGTAAGATTTTGATTCTCTCAAAACTCGAACTACTTATTCCTCCTTTCAAAAATCTCGCGTACTCGTAATTTGACTCTCTTGACCAATGCTGCTATTATAGCCTAGTTTTGCAAGCTTACTCTTTTGTCGAGCTTGATTCAAGACACATGTTTATTGGGGACGCCCGCTAACATATTGTCTAATCAGAATCATTGTATTACGGTCTGATCAGCCATGATACATTTGATTCACTTTTTTTCTAATTATCCTACGTGGATTGAGATGTAGATGCCTCTAGGATCACATCCACGATTGCTTTGACAATTCCTCTTGAATTATGCATTCGCCTTTTTAATCACGAAGTTGTATTCAGTGACATCTCCCTTGAACTCCTTATCGTTTTTGTCTTTCACTGACTGGAAAGGCGAAAGCTCGTAATTGATAGATAGATACAACGTACCCCATGGCTATGATAGTGGTATATACAAGTGTAGCTACCATCGGCCAGCCAGGTGACTAGAACCTTGCCTTGAGTTACTCGTTCTTCTCTCGACCTTCAAGCTACTATTTGGACCTTTTAGCCATCTGAATTTGAGGAACGATCCTTGACTTGACTTATACCCACCGTATCCTATTACGTCGTACCTTATTCTTTATTAACAAGAGTCAAGGTACAGTACCCGGACCTTGAATTCCTTCTAACCTCGTTATTCCTAAAACCATATCTTAGTTTCTAAGGCGGGTAGACTATAAGCCTTCTCAATTCTAGGATATACCAGGATTACCAATTGATTAGAATAATATCCATTAGCATGACAATTAGTGCCCCATGGACTCCCACTTTTCATTTAGATCCTTTTGTGTCCCCGGCCGTGCCATTAATATTCGGAGCACGAGACCAGCCGTTACCTCCCAACAAATTTCATATGCAAGACCTAGACGAGTCCACCTTCATCTAGGTATGTCATGTCCCACTCAAATCTGTCCCCTTGTATTCTATTTTGTGGTACGACTTTCAGGATAAATGGATTAGCTATAACCCTTACCGTAATACCGGTATATTTCTCGACTCCCAATAGAGCCTCAACTCCGACTCATTTCCTTCGACCAAATATAGGATTATGAGCTACTCGAAGCCCATTACGCACATGCCACTAGTGTGCCATCCAATTGAGGCCTCTTGTGCTACTTAAACATAAAAGTCACCGAAGGAGCATTTTGGACTTCATGAACCTAGCTAACCAACCTGACGGGTAACTAGCTCAACTCTCGGGTAGAAACCTATTCTAGGATACCCTAATCTAGTAAGAGTAGTTTATCATTGAGATCTTGTCTAGTCCATATAGAATGAAACCCAATATTCATCCAACCAACGACTGATGCCCAAATAGAGAGCCCATTAAGGTCACAATCTTGATACCTCAAATTCTGTTCCATTATGAAATCTTGTTCAGATAAAATTTTGAGAACGAAATTTAAGTATCGCATGGATTGTAAGCCCTCTAGGAAACAAAGAGGTCTTCGATGTAGCAGGTGACTGGACTAGAGTAGCTCAGCTAGCAGATAGTCAATGGTTCATAAACTCTCTTTCTAATCTGTATCATTGGATACGCTCTACCGCTATGAAATTTCATAATTGCCTTCGATTATTCATCCTTATCATCCTGTCCTTCCCATTGCAGAGTGACGAACGACCATGCTATATAGGATTTATCAGAAATTCTTAAGTTATAGTGTAATATTGCTTGACTATTGAATATTTGGTTGTTATAGATATGAGAGATTATAGATGCCATACACCCTAGATATCGGCTGGTAGAATTACTAGTAACTAGTTAGAAGACCATAAGGTTTTAGCAACCTGTGTTTAAGGGAGTAGTGTGACCTAAGGTGGGTAGAAGTCCTCAAGATTTCATAAATACCAAATGACTAGAGAAGGCCATAAATATTTTTTGAGAGATTAAATTTGAGGAGATTAAGGGAATACTAGACTTTGAATTTTAAGGAATAGTTACGAATAAGAATTTCGAGGACGAAATTATTTTTAAGGTGGATAGATTTGTATCTTTCCTTCCCGAAATTTTTGAAATATTTTATTTATTATTTAATTGATTTAAATGATGATTATTAGATTTTATAAATAATTAATTAGTTTATTGTTTTATTATTTTGTGGTAATTAATAAATTTTATTATTACTGGATAGATATTCTATTGGATAAAATATTTTTATATTATTAGATTGATGCAATTTTGGATATATATATATATATATATATATATATATATATATATATATATATATATATATATATATATATATATATATATATATGCATGTATATATACAATGTGTATATATATTAAATATATGTGTATGTTTGTGTAAATATAATAATGAAGAGGAATATAAGTACATTTATATTTTGTGTAAATAACTATATAGAGATATTAATTGGTTATATGTATATGTTATACATATAGATATATATGTGTAAATATAGATACTAATTGGTCATATATATATATGTATATAGAAACAAATATTATATATTACATAGGGGAGGTATATAAATAATTGAGTATATATATATATATATATATATATATATATATATATATATATATATATATATATAATATATATTTATGTGTGTATACGTATATACGTACAAGTGTCCCTAGGTATTTATGTATATAGATATATATATAGAGTTATATATATAATGAATAAGAGAAAGAATAAGAAACAGTGGCAGTGAGCTGAGCCCAAGCCCAGCTCGGGCTCGAGCTCGGACCCGAGCCCAAACCCTTTTGAATTCTCAGCCCAGCAGTAAATGTTGAAAGCCCGACCAAGGCCCGACCCCCTCCTCTCTGATAGGTTTAATAAACAAAGCAGACCCTATCTTCTGTAGTCGGTATATAACCGAGATCGAGAGTCACGAAACCCTAACCCTCGACACGAACCCCGCCCAGGCCGCGCGCGCGCCTCCCTTCCATGTGCGCCACCAGTGTGCGCCACCGCGCGTGACCACAGGTCGGCCGACCGCGCGCGCGCACGAGGGCGCGAGATGACTGCGGAAACAGCAGCAGTTGCATCCGGGAAGGACACTTCGCGAAGAGATATCTTCGCCCACGCTTGATCGTTTTTTGATCCAATTGCACAAGTACGAAGCTAACCTACAGCCCTTCAATACCCTTTAAATAGTATGGATTGATTTGCTTCGTGCGCGTCGTAAATCGATTCCCAAAACTGGGAAAAATCTCGATTTCCAGGATATAGAAACTGCCCCAACGTCCGATGTTTGCGGTCGAATTGTGACCAGAACATCGCGAGTTTTAGAAAACCACTTGAACAGACTTCTAGACAACCTAACCAGCTTTCAAACCCTATTTTTAGATTATTTTTATAATCAGTAAGTACTGTGATAAATTGACTCGAAAACCAAGAAAAACATGTTTTAAAAACATTGAAAACCATCCACACGATGTGCGTCCCGCCATTCTGGGCGACGTAGTTGCGAACCGAAGGCATCGAAAGCTGCGTAACGACTTCGTGGTCGTGTGGGCTTTGGCGGAATTCAAATTGGTCGCGTGTGCGCGACGAATTTGATGCGTATCCGTCAAAATTTACCGTATCGTGCACTTTGTAAATTCTCCAATTACTTTGTGCATGCTCGTCGGATCGAGACGAAACTTGCGCCAACAGAACCGTATGATTTTTTTGGTCCTGTATGCCAAGTTTGGTCCGATTCTGAGACCGTTGATAAAATCACCGTTTTACGGGCCCCATAGTCCCACTCAACGGACGTTTTTGTGCACGGTCCGCCGGAATCCAACTTTGGACATACGGTTGGGTTCGTATCGGAAAATCGGATCTGTAGACATATAGTTTGACGACTTTAGAGACCGTTGACTCTGGCACGCTTTTCGGTGCAAAATGGGTCCAACGGCGGACATCGTTTTTGCCCAAAATTACCATTTTGCCCCTGTATCCAGAATTGGACTTAAGGACAGGCAATCCTAGCTAATTTGACTATTCTGAGAATGTTTGTACTATTTATTTCAGCATCTGGTGACTTCTGCATGTGTTGACTGATTGTGGCTCATTGAGTGGTATGGTATTATTGGTTTCTCCAGCTAAGGACCTCAGGCAAGTGCACATTCTGATTACTTTCCGATTCATAGTAGTCTTTTCATTTCATGTCTATACATATATATTACTGCTTGTTGACACGCTCGTCACACGGAGTAGTCGGGAGGGGAAGTATCTTAGTAAACATGTGGACTACCCAAAAATATCCCCAAAATGTCTATTCTTGAACGATAGCAGCTGCACACGACACGTGCAGTGAGCCGAATTTTACTCCTAGCCGTTCACATGTTGAAACAGATATTTCATACCACCTAGATAGATGTCTTTTATTAGTTTTTTCTTATTTTTTTCTCTATCGTGCTATGTCATCAGTTATTTACCAGTTTTGATATCTCATATGTTATTTTCATGTCTTGTTAATTCTATTATATTTTCGTATTGTCGTCAGTTTGTGTACTTGTTCCATTTCTGACTGGAAACCAACATTTTTCAAGTTTAGCCGTTATCACTCTTAGCACTGGAGAAGACTTGGGTATGCTGAAGACAACCTAGAAATAGATAGTAATGTATCATGTTCATTAATTGTAAAACTTGTATTTTCCTTTAATGTTAAAATGTTGTAACTGTTGTAATAAATTAGAAATGTGAATGAGCAGCAAGTGTGATATTCTGAGCATTTATTTCTTGCGGGCTTGACAGCGTTCTACCGCCGACTCTGCGGCGTAGGCTGGCTTGGACACGTCTCGTATCCGAAAAGCGGGTGCGGGTCGTGACATGCTGTACAAATCGATGCTGCTGGGTCGTAAGTGGACCCCTCGACTGCACTGCATGTACTCTCGCCGGTGCCCCCTGAGCTGCCACCGCTCTACGGGCCACCCTGCGAGGGTTCGCAGGACAGTCTCTCAATTGATGTCCGACATCACCGCAATAGAGGCACACACCCAGCCTCTTCCGACAAACCTCCCAGACGTGACCAGGCTTCTTACAGAAGTGACAAGAAGCCCCATGCTGTACCTGCCTCTGCTGAATGTGTTGCACCTGCTGAACCGGTGCTCTAGCCTGAACCTGCGGCTGGTGATGCTGGAAAGAACGATGCTGAAGCTGAGGGCATTTAGCAGCCCCCGCGTTGCTAGTAGCCCCCGAGAAAAGATCGCGATCCCTCTTGGGCTTCAATCCCCACTCCCGCTCTACCTTGCGGGCCTCCGCATAGATCTGGGTATAAGTCTCATAAAAAAAGGGAATGAAAGGGAATGAAGATCTTGATGTCCCAGATCAGTCCCTCTCTGAAACGGCTCGCCATGATCTCCGAGTCACGAACCATGTACTCCATATACCGGCTCAGACGGCTGAACTCTGCGGCGTACCCGTCCACAGATAAACTGCTTTGCTGCAGATCCTGGAACTGTCTCACCAGGTCGATCTTGTCTGTAGGAGAAAATAACTTCTCCTTAAAGAGAAGCTTGAACTCAGCCCAAGTATGACCCTCCCCAGCAAAGGCTATCTCGTTCCTGAACCAGGTGCGTGCAATGTCTAGCAACTGCAAACCCACCGCCTCGACCTTCAGGTCGTCTGCGAGGTGGTAGGCCCTCATCTTCCGCTCGATATCCTCGAGCCAATCATCAGCATAGACCACACCCTCAGTCCTGCTAAAGTCACGGGGCCCTAGCTTCTTGAAGTCCTGAATATCTCCGTACCTCGAACGCGTCCCATGATGTGGAGCCCTCTGCTCCATGGCTGCAAGGGCCAACTGATGGGCATCCTCCATGCCCTGACGTATTGCGTCTGTCTGCCTCTGCTGAGCCTCAGCCTGGGCTCTTTGAGTCTCCAGTATCTGCTGGAAAAAAGCAAGCATATGCCCCATATCTGTAGGCAGAGGAGGTGGAGGTGGAAGTACGTCTGCAACTGGCGGAGGAATTCGCTGTGCAGGAGAAGGAAGAGTGCCCATATCACCCACTGGTGCTGCGGCAGGAACTATCGTAGCAACTCCCGGGATAGTCCTCGAAACAGGTAGAGGAGCGCCCCCAATAGCAGCTGTCGACACTCCGACTATGCTAGGAGTGTCTGGATCAGGTCCGCGAGTCATAGCAGACCTCTCCATGTCCGCGGAATCAAGATGCTGGGACCTGGTCTGTACCATCCTGAAGATAGAAAAGAAGAAGAAAATCAATATGGCACATGAAATATTATATCAAGGAGGACAGTTAGAATGCAAAAATCAATATCAAAAAGGACATTTAAAAGATCGGCAAGTGAAAGTTTTCCTATTTTGTGATTGAGTAACTTAGCCTATAGCCTATCCTAGATACGTATCGCAGGCTCTAATAGCACTCTAAGTCGAGCGCCACAACGATATCGCACTAATTGCGACTTAGGACCTGTATGGGCCACCACTAAAAATGTGTCACGACCTGCACCCTAGGTAGGGGCACAAGTGCGTGACAACGCCCAGCCTATATCGTAAAAACGGGTAGAACGTTGTAGGTCTACTAGCCAACAAACAATATATAATAACCTATCATCTTCGCATGGAGGAAATATAGTATGACATGCTGATAAACTTAATCACGATCTAGAAGGAAGAATCATGAAATGAAAACTAGATAGATATAATCACAAGTGCAAAATCCAGCTCAACGGAGAGAAAGAGAGTCACAAAGTAATATGGTTATACAATCCCAAATATAATATCATAAACATAAGTAGCAAGCTGGAGACAAGGTCCAGTCCAAAAGTCTACTCTAACTAAACTAAGCTAGAGGCTCGTCGGGCGGAGCTAAGCCCTGCTGAACCAAGGTTTCCAAGTCTAAGCCCACTACGTCATCCGGACCGTAGTAGGTACAGTAATCCTCCTCATCAGTATCTATAATATTTTGTCAACATATCCAGTCAGGATAGAACGAGCACAATCAGCTAACAACAGTTCATAAGATATGACAAAGCTATAAGACTGTAAATAAAGAGTATATATAAGAAATCATGGAATGTACATGTGAGTATCATGGCAAGGTAAGCTATAAATCTAGAGCTAGAACAAGGCAAGTAAAACTGATCATGGCATGTACAAGAATCAAGAATCATCCATCTAGGTGTGTGAGTACTAGCTTCGATATGTGGCCGGCTTGGGTCTACACAAGGTCTAATGATCTAGCCAATCATACATGGAGTGTAGGATTGACATTCACAAGGTCTACAAGAATAAACAAGGCTGATAATGACCATACACCTACACTAGTACTCCCCGTCCCCTACTGGTAGAGTGGATCCAAACAAGATACGTCACGACGCAGGATTCTACGAGAAGGGAGCAAGTCTCCTCGAGAATCGGCGTCTATATACTGCACAAGAACTACAAGGGAGCTTGCACAAGACATACCAAGATAACAAGGAATAACATCTCATGTCGGGATCCATGAATACCAATGTGTTAAGAACAAGCATATCTACACTAATTACATAAATTATAACAATTATCGTAAATTAGGAAAAATTATCAGAGAATGTACTCGCCTGTAATGTGATGGATAAATCGACTGAGTCCAAGAACAGTGCCTCAAGGACCTATAGATGGAATACTGTATCAATATAATAATTTGGAAGTGAAATTAAGTCATACCGAGTCAAACTAGGTCAAGACATTCAAACTATGTCAAACAAGGTCAATCTAGATTGTACAGGGTCAATCTAAGTCATACTAGGCCTAACAAGGTCAAACTAGGTCAATGCAAGTCAAACAAAGTCAAACAAGTTTGATTTATGTCAACGGTTGACTTACAGTTGACTTTTGGTCAACTGATCAACTCTTGTCAACCCTAGGTCAACTTTAGGTCAAACTTGACTAACGTTGACTAACAGTTGACTTTGGGTCAACTGGTCAAGTTTGGTCAAGTTCTAGTCAATTTTAGGCTACGGTTGACTTTTGGTCAAAATAGTCAACCATGGTCAACCAAGGTCAAAACTAGTCCAAGTCCACTATCCCTAACCATTACCAACCATAATATCCATATTTTAGCTATACCTTAAGGTATTAAACCCATATGTTGAGAAATGGATATTATCCCTACTTATCCCGTTTATCTTTTCCACTCTAACACTAAGGCCAAGTAGCTTTTGCCTTAGGAGTTTTACTCCCGGCTTCCTAGGGTAGTATGATACTAGCATATACTAACATTACCTACCAAGTTTCCTAGGTAAAGTGGACATCCAGTCCATCTTACGACTCATAGGATTGAATTACCCATTATCTTGGTAAAAATCCCACTTTAGCTTCTAACTCCCACTTTAGGCTTTCCGACTTCATTCTAAGCTTTCCCCCACTCTCTATTATGGTTATTAAACCCTCTCCTAGAATCTCGATACCGTATCACGGTATCTTGATATTGAAAAGTCAAAAAGGGTAAACTTGCATTACCTTAGGATAGTGGGGATTCATGAGATACCAATTTGGTATCTCATGGATACCACATAAATCTAACTCGAACCCTTAACCAATCTAGCTAACCCTAACTAGAACTCACTCACTAACTTCTAACACCATCTACTCTTCCCTCATTCTAACTTCCACTCTCCAACTATTTCCTAACTTATCTCATATCCCCCTCTTCTAACCAATATCCCCCCTCTTCTAATTCCTCACCTAGACCCACTCTAACTCACTCAAACATACCCACTTATAGGCCATATAGGGGGTATATATAGGATATATATGGGTATATATAGGTTTATATATGGGTATATTTATAGGGGGTTTAATGGGGGGTTTAAAGGGGGTTCAAGGGGGTCAAAAGGGGGGGTGCATATGCTGCTGCTGCTGCCAAATGCTGCTGCTACTGCTGCTGCTGCTATTAATGCTGTTTTTTTTGGGGGGGGGGGGGGGATAGCATCCCAAACCCCCCTGCTGCTGTTCTTTCCCTTCTTTCTCTCCTCTAATCTCTTCACTTCCTCTCTAATTTCCTCCTCCATCTTACTCTCTCTCTCTCTCTCTCTCTCTCTCCTCTCTCTCTCTCTCTCTCTCTATATATATATATATATATATATATATATATATATATATATATATATATATATATATATATATATTTTAATATATATATATATATATTAAAATATATATATATATATATATATATATATATATATATATATATATATATATATATATATATATATATATATCACACTCACACACACATTCAAATCTACATATATAGACACACACACACACACACACATGTATACATATATATTTATATATATAGACACACAAACACAAAGATACATAGATACATATGGATACACACACATATGAAAATATATACATATAGACACACACCCTCACATGAAAAAAAAAAATACACACACACACACACACACACACACACACACACACACACACACACACACACACACACACATATAGACACACACACATGTATACATATATATTTATATATATAGACACACAAACACAAGGATACATGGACACAAATACTAATCCTAGTTCTCCTAGGAGTCTCCCATAGGCCTCTAATCTTGACACAAAGGGACACAACCATGGGGTAATCCTATGGGTTCCAAAACCAAATAAAAATCATGGGAAATCGATTTAGAGAATAGGAAATTACCTATTAGGAGTGATTCCTAACGAAACTCTCTCCGACACGAAGATTCTTGGGGAAAGGACACTTCCACCTTGCACTTTTCTCCCAAACTTTGGTAGCACCCTCCCTTGATGGTGTAGAGAGAATCTATGGAAGAAATTTGGGGAAAAAGAGAAGATTTGGAGATCAAATCTCAAATTTAGGTCTAGGTTTTGGGGGAAGAACTAAAAGGGAAAAGAACTTGAGAGTGGAGAAGAAGTGAATGGAGAGGGAGGGTCCTCCTCATGTGGCCGGCCATAGTAGGGGTTTGGGGGCATTTGGCAAATATCCAAAATGCCCTCCAAGCCTCCTTTAGGTCAAAATTGACTTAAGCAATTTTTCGGGGTTGGAAAGGCCAAGTTAAAATCTGCAAATTGACCGATTAAGTCATAGGAGAATTGTATAAAAGTATCAGACTAATTTGTGGAATTTTATGGGCCATGACTAACTTAAATTTGGATCCCGATCAGAGTCTAAGCTACCCCAGGTCCCGATATAAGTCGGAATGAGCTGAAATTCGAACCCGACTCTAAAAATCCCCAAATATCAATATAATTAAATAAAAATTTCTAAAAATTCCTAAAAATTCCAAAATGACCATTTTACCCCTATTTATGAAAAGTGGGAGTGACACTTGTGGCTGTTAGAACATCTCATTTCATCTTGTTAGTAATTAGGCGTAGTGATAACCCTAGTTAGTTAAAAGTATCAAACCGTACTTGTTGTTTGGCCGTGATTGATGGATGGAGTCTAGTCTAGTCTTGTCTAGACAGTGCCAGTTCAGGATTACTTTAGCATATTACTGTTATGCTTTACTCTTGTCGATAAATGAGTGGAGACTAAGCTCTGTTCAGGTGAAGGGTTACAACCCCGGTCCTTGTTTGGTTTACGGGTTGTAACTTGGTTACATGAATAGTTCCTTAGTTTTTTATCGTTTATTATCCTAATTTCCTTAACCTATGTCTTTCATTATCAATTATGTCTTTATGTGCTAATATGCTGATTTTAGTTCTTAAGTGAAGCATCCCTTGTGGCACTTGCTCTTTCTGGGGTCTGACCCAGCTAGTTTTGTATGACCAAATTTTGGAGTAGCTCCCGAGGATCTCTCAGCCTTCTAGCCAGATGGTGAACACTAGACGCAACCTGGCAACGAATGGGTTTTATTTTGCTCTCTCACTCTATTGTAAATTATTCTTTTGAGGCAGTTTAGCCGCCGAGCAAGTGTTAGCTCATGTTGAATTTACATTCCTGTCAGCCTAAGGGCTATAACATGATTGACAAATATAGGGTTGATCATGTATGACTTAAACTCTTGCTAGTCTTTGCATTTTGTATGACTAGCTTCATGATCATCTAAATATGTAATGTTTGGGACGCCTTATATTGTATGTCTGATGATCTACTATCTTGTTATATTTACTTGCTTGCTTGAGATTGAGACACTAGGCTTGTTCTTAACCATAAGAGACTGATGGCTTGTAAATAAACCCTCATGCATCTAGACAGCCGTGACCGTATGTCGAGGTAGATTACATTTCTATATACGTAACTGGTTGTGTCGGTCCCCCGCTCTCCAGTATTCTGGTTCTGGGGCATGACACCTCAGCTTGGCCTTCATACTAATAAAACAAAAGTTTTCAAATGCACAAGTAGGCTTGATAATAAAAGTGTCGAATCCACATAGCTAAGAGATATATCCCAACTCGTGTCATTTGAGTTAAGAATATGGAAAGGTCCCATGGTCGGCTTAGAAGTGTGCATAATGTGCTTTCAAAATGACACTCGGTCCTTTGTCTCATGGCTTGGAAGAAGGAAAGTTGGTCTAGGTTGCCACAAAGCTAGGAACTTAGCCTAAGTTATAGGCATCGCACGCGTAAATGCTTGATAAAGCATGCACGGTCCCATCGTCCAAGGCTTGGCATAGCCTTTGCTCGTCCCACGGGTTAAGTTGTATCGTACGACTTATGGCATAAGTCTAGGCATTCAAAGAACTTGGTTTTTCAAGTCGAACGCGTGTACAGCACGTTCCCATGATGCTAGACTTGGCGTAGCCTTTGCTCGTCAAGTTGTTGCATGATTAAGTTGGACAAAGTTATGCTGGGCTAGTGGAGTCATAGCAAGCACTATCTCATGTTATCTGTGGTTGTCAAGTCACTTAGTCCCACGATCTCAAGGCTCGTCATATAAAATATGACTTGGGCGGATAGTGTCGCATAGAACACAAGTCGGTTTAAGGCACGAGCCACATATGGTTCAATGAAAAGTTATCCACTGTCTAACACGTTTTGTTCAAGTTATGCTTGAAGGCTATCAATTGGCCATTCATGAGTTGAGCCAATAAGAGTATGGAAATACTGAAAATATGTCGGAACTATAGGTCAGTCGCCAAGAAAAGATGTCGGGACTGTAGGTCAGTCGTCGAGGCAACCCTGGTTTAGGCTTTACAAAAGAAGTATGGAAAAGAAAAGAAGTAAACCAAAGAAAAGTAAGTTATGACGGTTAGGCCATGCATTTACGTTGAGTCTAGAAGTTCTCGTAGGTGCGTGGTCTTGGACAACTTGTTGACAAGGTTTTGCACCCTCGATTTGGTAGCTTGGGGCCACAGGACCGCCTCAGCCTAGGAGGGAAGCAAGGTAGTTAGGCAAGAACACGCCGTCAGGTGATTCTAGGACTTGAGCAGGGCTAGCTACCCTTAGCTGCAAGGGTCTCGTCTGCACCACCTACATGCCCAAGATGGCTTGAATTGCCAGTGTCTTTTCATATAGATAAGTTGGCGTGCTGAGCGGCAATCTGCATGCACGATATCGGTCGAATAAAAGAAAGTGCAAGTACGACACAAATGGGATAAAGATGGTATGCATGGTTGCAATACAAGTCTTAAGAAGCCTAAGTTTTGGCTATAGAAAAGACGCGTAATTCGGCACGAGATGTTGTCGTGTATCAAGTCGTTGGCATAGAGTTGCATGAGTCAGACTTGAGTCGTCTCGAGTTAAGTTGATAAGGGCCGCAAGGCAAGTTTGGTTAAGTCGTGCTAAGTTGTGAGGCATGGCCTTAATGTTGAAGCACGAACCAAGTTGATGACATGAATCATATTGTAGCATCCCAAAGTATGGGCCATAAGGCAAGCACCAGTCGGTACGTTGATGTTGCAAGCACAAGAATGGTCTAGAGGCAAGGATAAAGAAGTTATCGGTGTGATACCACGATGATGGTCTAAAGACACAAATAGGCCAGATGTCTATGTCCTAAAATCGATCCTAAGATAAGAATAGAAAGACAATCATAAAGGGATTATGTTTCACAGAGTAAATAAATGTGAAGTTGACTAAGTCTAGGCAATTATCCTTCACTAGACATAGACATGGAAGAAACACCGATATTTGCAGTGTTCGAACTTCCTAGTGTATATTACAGTAGAGAGACATGGTAACCGTGTATAGGGGTACAACTCGGGCGGGGCATGGCTCTGCCTACCTGAGCTCACTGCCTATAGTGTAGTTCCCCTAGCCTGCCTTACACTTGACCCTTTCCTCCCCTTCATCACTTGCACATCAGTGCATACCAGTGCACATGAGTAGTGTACATGACCTATTAGCCTATGCCCCAAGCCAATTCCTCTACTCGACTTGATATCATATCCTCTTCATATCAGATATTTGATACCAAGATAGGAAAGGTTGACTGATACTTGATTCTAAAATCCTCCCTTTACCTATCAACTGATACCAACTGATATCAGTTCTTCCTAACACTCACATAGGGGCTGATCCACTTCATCAAAGGACCGATACATCATATCAAAAGACTGATACTATAAACCTTTTCATACTTCATATGGCTGATACTAATATAACAAGTAATGGACTGAACTTTAAAGGGAATGGGATTGAATCAATAATGTAACAAACTGAACATTTAGGACTGACCATTAACAAATGGGAATGAAACTCAAAGGCATTAGACTGAAAAAGATGGGAGTATTAGACTGAACTAATTATCCTAAACTGATACCATACTCCAATGGGACTGAACTGGATGTAAGGGGGACTGAAACTGATACATACAACTATACAACTGAAGACTAATAACCTATCTATTTAACTAATATATGACACCTACTCTATATTTACATCTCTGTATTGGGCTACCCTCCCAATCCTTGCTTAAGTGCAGGCAACCTACTACTGCTAAGTGTAGTCCCAGCACTTTCCTTCCAAACCTGCTCTCTGTAGGAGCTCCCCGAGCCTTCTGCAGTGAAACTAAGTCCCCTTGATGCCTGCACTCGAGTGGGCATCACTCTACTGCCCCAAAACATGTGTACAGGCTCTAAAGCCAGCCTTGGCTATGCAAGGTCAAGCCATACTGCCAAGGTCAATTGTTGATAAGCAAGTAACATTGCTACTTCTACTAATTTACTGGGCCAAACCCGAGCCTTTTCTAGACTATCATTGCACATCTATTTTGATCCCCTACAACCCAAGCCCTATCTAATATCAGTTAACCGATATGTATAGATGGGGCTCTACACAGGGACTTGGACATGCTATGTCCCCTTAGCAAGCTTTACAGCAGTTTTTACTGCTTACAAGGGTTCAAATATTTTAACCCAAATTCGAGCCCGAACCCGAGTATCTTCAACGCTAACCCAACCCATTAACGGGTTTATCCGATTGGGTTCGGCCCGTGCGTGTGTGTGTCCGTGTGTGTCTGTATGTATATGTCCGTGTGTCTGTGTGTGTGTGTGTGTCTATATGTGTGTGTGTGTGTGTGTCCGTGTGTGTGTGTTCGTGGGAGAGAAGGAGGAGGAGGAGGAGGGAGAGGAGTTAGGTTAGGGTTTACCTGAGGAAGAGGAGGAGTAGCTTGGATTAGGGGAGGAGGAGCTCGAGGAGGAGGAGCTTGACGGGGGGTAGGGGTCGCCGGGGGGGAGGGAGGGAGTCGACTGGGGGGGGAGGGAGTCGCCTGGGGGGGAGGAAGGGGTCGCCGGGGGGAAGAGCTCGAGGGAAATTTCTAATTTTCGAGTGAGGGAAAAAAAGAAAACAGCGTGCCCTAAGTAAAAAAATTAGCGACGTCAACAGTACTCTACGTCGCTAAACGTCGCAAATATTTTAATATATGGCGACATAATTTAATAAGATATCGCTGAACGTCTCTATTCAGCGACGTAGTCTATCTACTGTCGCTGAATGTTGCTATTCAGCAACGTTTTGTGATGTCTATAGAAAGGAGTCGCTATATTATATATCTAGCGACGTAATTTTATTCCGTCGCTAAATTACGTCGCTAATATAGCATATTTTAGTAGTGCACCAGTACAGTTGAGTATTGACACCCACACAGTTTCTATGTGCAGCTCGTTGGTGCGGAGCTCGCTTGGATGCGTCGAGACACGGAGTTCTTTGGCATTTTGAGGTGTGCGGCCGCTTGGAGTCGAAACTTATACGGGACATAATATATGGATATCGTCTATCTAAAGCATCCGTTGGCTCGTCAAAGTGTATTAAGAGATGAGAGAGAGCTGAATGACTTGTAACTTAAGAGAAGAGTGAGACTGAGTGATTGTAATCATGGCCTCGTGCCACTTATGTCATCTTTGTTTCAATATCAATAAAGAGATTTGCTTGACTTGTGTTTTGCTTCAAGTTTTCACTGGTGTTATTCAATGTCTCTGCTTGGGACTTCGGTGCGACGGCCCCGTCGCAAGCTGTTGTAATCGGTCGTTATGGAACCCGCCTTGCACGAGTGTAATCTAGGCTCGTGCGGCATCACGCCTTAGCGAGGACGATCGCTCATATAGGAGCGGGGCATGACAATCATCAAAATCAACTGGAATCTTACTTTATCATCATCAGCAACGTCAATTGGAACCCTAGTTAGAGAAGAGAGAGAGATGATATGAAGAGAATTAAGAGTTTTTTGTCATTCTCCGTGTTAAAATCATGGAGAATTGACATTAAAACACGAAAAATGGCCATTTTTCGTGTTAAAATACAGGAGAATGGTCATTCTCTGTGTTAAAATAACGAATAATTGCCATTCTTCGTGCTAAAATTACAGAGAATGGCCATTCTTCATGTTAAAATAAATAAGAATAGTCATTCTCCGTGTTAAAATTATGCAGAATTTTTATTCTCCGTGTTAAAATGACGGAGAATGGTCTGCAGAAGAATAGTCATTGTACTGAGCCCTAGGTGTT
This sequence comes from Iris pallida, assembly GCA_029216955.1. Classification (NCBI taxonomy): domain Eukaryota; kingdom Viridiplantae; phylum Streptophyta; class Magnoliopsida; order Asparagales; family Iridaceae; genus Iris; species Iris pallida. Next base: position 7,757,954 of record JANAVB010038616.1, on the reverse strand, counting down.
AGAATGCAGAAGAATGACCATTCTCCGTGTTAAAATTACGGAGAATGGCCATTCCCCGTTGTAATATCACAAAAAATGTCCATTCTCCGTGTTAAAATCACGGAAAATGGCCATTCTCCGTTGTAAAATCACGGAGAATGGCTATTCTCATGTGTTAAAATCACAAAGAATGGCTATTCCTGTGTTAACATGCAGGAGAATAGTCATTTTTCGTGTTACCATTCTCCATTGTAAAATCACGTAGCATGGTCATTCCCCGTGTTAGAATACAGGAAAATGGCCATTCCCCATTTTAAAATTACGAAAATAGTCATTTCCTGTGATAAGATCACGAAGAATGGCTATTCTCGTGTTAACATGCAGGAGAATAATCATTCTCCGTGTTAAAATTATGAAGAATGGTCGTTCTCCGATATAAAATCACGTAGAATGGCCATTCTCTGTGTTAGAATGCAGGAGAATGGTCATTCTCCGTAGTTAAAATTACGGAGAATGACCATTCCTCGTGTTAAGATCACGGAGAATGATTTTTTTTTTCTGTTTTTAAAGTATATATTGATTGATATCATACTTTTCATTGTTGTTTGTTTTATATCAGTGCAAACAACCGAGAAGTTCAAAGAGACAAATAAAAGACTTAGGAATAGAAATGCGAGCTTCAGAAACAAGTTGAATCATTGCAGAATGAAGCCATTAAAAAGGACCTAATCGCCGAAAAACTTCAAATATCTCCACGAAGATGATGATGATCGATGATCGAAGTTCGACTGAAGAAAAGCACAGTGAACTACGAACAATCTTTGCGATCTCTGCTGAAGATGAGAGCAATGGAATTCAGATCTATCGTGAAGAAGAAGAAGACGAAAATCGCAATCAAAATCTGAGTTTGTGAATTCAAATACATATATATGACCAAATTTACGCGAAGGGGTAGCTAAGGTATTATCAAAATGGCAATTTTGTAAATATAGAGCATCTAAAGGGAATCTTGAAATATTTAACGTAAAAATACATAATGTTGGGTATTTCATAAAATCCACCATACGGGTGGATTTTTCATAAACACCTACCCCGAAAGTGGATATCTCAACAATTTCTAGATTTTTTATTGATAATTAAATATATATAATAGTTGTTATTCTTTGTTTGTGATTTTTTTATAGCAAAATTAGTTAAGATGATATGTTAGTATTCAAGAGAACATGATTCAAATCCTACGGACATTATAATCTTTTACTTATAATTTAATTTTTACGACCAGATGTGAACCTAACCCATAATTCAATATGTACTAAGCATAACCCAAACTCACCTATTGTGAAACAAACCTAATACCAAACAATGATTTTCTTTTAAAATAAAAATAATAATAAAAAGGGGTACCAAAAAACTATTTATTTTTATAAAAGAAAATAAAATAAAATAAATTTTTTACACCAAAATACAAAAAATTGAGAATAAAGAAAAGAAAAAATTAAAAAAGTATAAAAAATTGATTTATTTAAAAAAATCAAAAAAAGAAGGAAAAGACAAAAAATGGGTTTTAAAAAAAAGTTCAAAGCGAAAATATTTAATGAACTAAAAATACTATAAAAAAAGAAAAAAAGGAAAGCAAAAAAGGATATTTTTTTAAAGAATAATCAAAAAAACAAAACAACGGGAAAAAAAATTATAAAAAAAGGAAATGAAAAAATAAAAAATATCTTAAAATCAAATGAAAAAGCTTAAAAATAAATAAATAATATATTTGGTCAACGGATCGGTTCGGCTCGACTCATCCCTACAAATCCGGTCTGACCCAACCCGTGTTTGATCTGGTCATGCCCACCCTTCCCTATGGGCCCGATTCGATCCGACTTCCCAAACGGTCTGAGCCAGATTTTATCATCCAATTCGGTCAACCCGGTGGGTGAGCCCGATAAGATTCGAAACCAGACCCAGTCGACCCGGCCCACTAACCCCATGTGTTATGCCTCCTTATATATATATATATATATATATATATATATATATATATATAATATATATATATATATAATTTTTTTGACGTACTACATGTCTACATGGATTTGGATTTGGTACGGGGCAAGTTTGAGCTAGTTTGGTACAATCGGGTCTCCTAAAAAGTCAAAAGTCTTTATAATTAATTAATTAAGCTAAAAATATGGTTTAAGCCACAATTTGACTTATTACCATATAAGGGACATAAATATGGTTATGGCTAATATGCTAGTCATGGCACGCAACTATACTAGCCATGCCATAACTCATAGTCAACATGCATCCCCAAACTTAACCATACTAAGGCTATATATATAAAAAATCTTTGTTTTGAAAATATATAAAAAAAAATCAAAAATCACTATTTAAGCCAAATAAATAATAAAAATATTTTAAGAAAAAATCTGGGGGTTTACATATACTGCAATGACACGCTCTGCCGGGTAAGTTTTATCGTGGTTTACTTGGTTTATGCCTTATCAACTCCTTACATGAAACTGAGACTAGGATGGCTAGAAAGATCATAAATTATACTGCATGTTTCACACAATTTCTTGAACAAATGATAGCATGGGATTTAATTAGTCATTCACCAGTACACGACAATGTACCGACCCTCGCTCTCCACAGATATTTTGAACCATGATAGCGTGCCAAGGAACCGAAGGTGACGCTTAGAATATTTTGAATCCTCGCTAGTGTGAAGACGATTTCTAACCTTTTGAAGACTTTACTCAAGACCTGTGTAATGTCTCAACTCTCCCCGATCAAAGGTCTAGAGAATGTTTTGTTTTGTATAAGGGGATGTGGATGTATGAAGCTACTACCTCAATATTTGAGTCAGTTTGTAAGTCCGCGCGACACCCTTTGTAATAGAGTCTTGTAATGGAGTTATTATCAATAAAGCAAAGTTTTTTTTCTGTACAAATGTTCAATTTCTTTGCAGGACTTTACTTATCTGAACTGAACGTAAACGGCTTAAGCTAAGCCTTTCACGAGCAGCGTCGCTGCTTGATCAACATGAATGAGCATCTCAAAGTATGGGTAGGGCAAAGGATAAAGCACTTTCACTTTGTCCCTAGGGATCCACCACGGGTTGGGTTTGAGAGCCGTGTGATGGGTGACTATCCAATACGGTTCAGAGAGCATTTTTATGTAGTTTGCGCTGGTGAATGGAAGCCCCCGCCACAAGAAAGAAGCGACTCTTCTCATGGCTCCGTCACCATTGACTCTATTTATTATTATGGTAAATCATTGTATCAAGATGTCAATATGAGATCTTATTTCAGTTACTCTCTTTTATTGTTGTGTCTCGGATAACCTTATGACCATGCCTTGTGCGAGTGCAATTTAAGCTCGCTCGGCATCACGCTCCGAGGTACGACTATCAATTCTACGGAATCGAGATGTGACAATATATATATATATATATATATATACCGATAATATATATTGAAGTAATGGGTACTTGTGGCAAATTCGCCTCCACTGGTGCTCGAACTCCCGACCGCTTGGGCCGCATGCATCTCTCTTAACCACTAGGCTAGAGTAGGTGTGAGTATTATTCGTTTTTGAACCAAAAACCGTACCGAACCGAACTGAATAAGAGATTCGGTTCGGTTTTAAAAAAAATCGGTTCGGTTTCGGTTTTGAAAATACTAAATTTTTTTTATTCGGTTTCGATTTTGGGTTTCGGTTTCGGTCCAAAACCGAAAAATCGAATAAGAAAATTTAGTTATATATATATATATATATATATATATATATATATATATATATATATATATATATATATATATATATATATATATATATAGGTATATACTATAAAAAAAAATATATAGGTATATACTATAGGGATATAATAAATATATCTAGGTATATTTAGTTATTATATATATTAACAAAAAATACAAAAAAAACCCAAAAACCGAATAAACCGAACCAATTTAATTCGGTTCGGTTTGGTTTGGTTATTGACCAATTCGGTTCAGTTTCGGTTTTGCTTATTCGGTTTCGGTCCAATTCGGTTTGGTTGGAACCGAATAAACCGAATACTCACCCGTAGGCTAGAGGTCATATATATATATATATATATATATATATATATATATATATATATATATATATATATATATTATTTATCATGTAAAATAAAATATTTTGGAGAGTGTCGAGAGCCGAGAGATACATGTCACCAGCTAGTCTACATAACGAAATATAGTTGTATTTATTAACAAAAAAGAGATAAAGAACAATCGAGATACAAATAGGAGTATTCACGAAAGAACATTAAATGTCATGTCAAAACGTAGTGATCTTTCCGACAAGTGTATATGTTATCTACAGAAGTGTCACAGTAGGTCAATAATGAAAATATATATTACTACTAACTGATATAAATGATATATAATTTAAAACTAATTTACCAAGGGGTGTCAGAGGCACGTGATACTTTATCAAGGATTACGGAAGCCCGTGAATTAGATATAACATAACAAAGTCATATTTAGTGACAAAAGATAGGAGGATAAAGAACGGCTATGATTAGTTGACGATAAAACATGAAGTTTCATGATTAAAACGGAGTAGACGACATTTGTATAGTCATCTAAAGAAGTGATTCGTGTCACGATAAGTCAATAATTTTAAAAATATACAAATGATAAACAATTTAAAATTTTGATTTGTCCAGGGGTGCCAGAGGCATGGGACTATTTATTAAGGAATGTCAGAGGTACAAAAATTTATAGTAGAAAATAAATCAGAAATTTTCATACAGAGTAAAGTACTTTAACAAAATTGTGAAAAAAGTAATAAGTTTTGGAAAATTACAATTAGGGTAATGAAACGACATGACTAATGGCGCGTAGAGTAGAACTAATGAGTAGTATGTACTACACGCCATGAGTGATGGCATTTCCTGAGAGATTCCTCCCACACGCCATGACTCATGGCATATCCTGACATCCATCACGTCTGCAATCCAAACGCCATGGGGCGTGGAGTGCGTCCCCATGACACGTCGCCATCACACGCCAGGGGGCGTGGAGTGTCCCCCCCTACACGCCAGCATGCCCCATCACACGCCATGGGGCGTGGAGTCTCCCCCCAACACGCCATGGGGCGTGGAGTCTCCCTCCTACACGCCAGCATGCCCCATCACACGCCATGGGGCGTGGAGTCTCCCCCCCTACACGCCATGGGGCGTGGAGTCTCTCCCCCTACACGCCATGGGGCGTGGAGTGCGCCCCTCACACGCCATGGGGCGTGGAGTGTCCCCCCCTCACACGCCATGCGGCGTGGAGTGTCCCCCCTCACACGCCATGGGGCGTGGAGTGTCCCCCCCACGTGGCGTCTCCTGCGTGACCCTTTCCCCCAAACACTGCCAAAGCTCTGCGTGACCCTCCCTCCCAAATACTGCCAAAGCATCCATCCCCTCACATGTCCCATCCCATGCCAAAGCCTCCTGCCAAAGCCAAATCCTGCCAGCATCCATCCCCTCACATGTCCCATCCCATCCCATTGCAGGCACGTTGGAGACTCCCCTTCTCCGAGACCACACAACTCCACTCCTCTTCCCTCTTCATAAATTCTGAAGCTCCCTCCCTCCTCTTTACAGCTCCTTCCCTCCTCTTCACAAGTTCTTCCTCCTTCACAGAAGAATACTCGCTCCCTCCTCCATCTTGATCTCCTCTTTACTTAGTAAGTTTTTGTATTTTATATTAAAATTATATTTTCTATGTAAGAATAACTATAGTAATAGTTTTGTCTAAAATGTAACAGATGGCTGAACCAAATGACGGCCGTATTCCCGGGGGACCGGTTACAGACGCCATAAAACAAGAACGAGAAACTCATATATCTACCTTGATTTTTAACGGAAAGGTAAATTTTAAAATGATAACTAGCATTATTATTTATTTATTTATTTTACATTAATATAAGAATATAATTCGCTTGTAGCTATATGATTATCCTCCGGAGGTTCGGACACGGGAACATGGAAGTTGGAGGATACAAAGAGGATATCGTAAATGGGAGTTAAATGCTGCCCAAAAGGAGCTGGTACGTTCATTTGGATTTCAATATCTGGATGAAATTCAAATTTTAGTCCACGATGTACATATCATTTTTAGTCTCGCTGAGCGATGGTGGCCTCATCGCAACACCTTTCAGTTGCCGGTTGGTGAAATGACAATCACACTTTGGGATGTTGCAAATATTTTAGGATTACCTATTACCGGTGAACCTATATATTTTGATACAACTTTAAATACATCTCAAATTATCCGGAGATATCTAGGCATTAATGCACCATCGGACTTAGGAGGAAAGAGTTTTGTCAGTATAACTTGGCTTCGGGGTAATTTCATGGATCTAGATGAAACTATCGACGGTCCAGTGGTGGTCGATGATTTAAGGGTACGTAATTATTGTTAAGATTTCTTTATTAGTTAATTTCAAAAGTGTGTTAGTTTTAATATGTTAGTTTCAATATTTGCAGATACTTTATTGTACTAGAGCATATTTGCTCTGTTTGTGTTGGGCAATGCTATTTCCCGACGGACAGGGAAATAAAGTAAACGTGCGACTGTTACCCTTTTTAGACAATTTAAAAGAACATACACGTCATGCATGGGGGGCTGCTACCTTAGCATATTTATATGCTAGCTTGACGGAATTTGTCAGATCAAAGGGTACCAGAAATTTGTGTGGGTGCATGACCCTGGTTCAGGTAATAAAAATGTAATTCCTGAATTCGCTAAATTCTTTTTGATGATATACACTTTGTAAATATGATATGTTTTCATGTCTTAGGTATGGTGCTACGAGCATTTCTATATCGGTCGACCTGTAACCAGCATTTTTAGTGATGTTGGAATTTTTCCCCTTGCTACGCGATGGGCCACAAATATAGTGGACCCTCATCATAATTTACATAAGGATGTTTCAGTCTACAGGGGAGAATTTGATATATTACCGTGGAAGGAGGTAAGTACACAATTGTCAATTAATTTTCACTTAAAATTTTAGAGCATTTTAGACTACAATTGTCAATTCATGTAATAGAGTATCACAAATATTTCGTATAACTTGTCATCCAATAGGTTGTATGGATACCATACTCAGATGATGAAAATGCTCCAGAAATTAGAAGGACGTCGTATGATTTGAGCCTACACAAATCATATGTTATATACGATCGTTACACTATGTATCATCCGGCAGATCGCGTTCTCCGTCAATTCGGTTGCAGGCAGATTATTCCGGATGATCCGCCTGCCATGAGTTATGATATAGCCAATGCAAGAAACAGAATTGATGCTGCTAGAGCCGCCTGGTATAGACGATTCCAGGATAGTAGTGTGGCAGGGATGCCCCGAATAATGCATACAGATGAATGTAAGTTCTAACTTACTAGTATATTTGGACCGGTAGCATTTGTCTTATGATTGTTTTTACGAAATACAGATGAAGGTGATTTGGCTTACAGACAATGGTGGGGAGCGCCTCGTATGACCAACAGAGCATACAAATTCGAGGAGCCACGGTTCAAGCCTAGAGCCGTAGATGAATCTTCCCTGCGAGCTTTTGCTGAGGACATATCTAAAGCGGTAGATCTTTACTACTATACCACCATTTAAACTCAAGGGATATATAATGACAATTATAACTTGCGTATTTTATATTTCAGGCTATTTTGGGGCAACAATATATCCAAGAACCACAGAGCTATTTGTGGCCGCATGGTCGGGAGTGGATGCGAGATATTTTAACTCGCGTAGATTCACTGAGTCTTGGACGGGATCCTGATATGCCTCCATTGCATACACGTATCCCAGCCGATTATCCGGCTGCCACTGTTCCCCTTAGAACTTCGCGACGACGTAGGGTGGACGATCCAGAGGACGAGGAGGGCGCTGCTGGAGAGGGCACCAGCCAGGAGTACCATGGAGAGGGTACCAGCCAGCAGTACCATGGAGAGGGCAGCAGCCAGCAGTACCATGGAGAGGGCAGCAGCCAGCAGTACCATGGAGAGGGCAGCAGCCAGCAGTACGCTCCGGAGTACCCTAGCCAGCAGTACGCTGCAGAGTACCCTAGCCAGCCTTATGCCGCAGAGTACCCTAGCCAGCCTTATGCCGCAGAGTACACTACCCCACACTACGCTGGAGAAGGGCTCAGTCAGCAGTATGTGGGCAATATTGGCAAGCAAAACATGCATGTATACATGGCATGTAAGTATGATACCACCTTAAACATGTACAAGATCTTTCATCTAACCGTACAACATATGTTCTACTCGATGCACGGTCTAATATTTCAAACAAATAACTATCAATTCGTAATATTTGAAGTTGATGTCTCTCGTTGGTAATAGATGACATTGTCTTTAACATCTTCGGACAATAACTCGTGTCTAAATTTTGAGCATGATTCCTGTTTTTGTCATGAAGTGTTATAATCTTTGCTCTAATACCATCGAGAAGTGTCGTTATTGGTTTATCACGCAAACTCTTAATCCAATTGTTAAAACATTCAGCAAGGTTAGAAGTGTTAATATCTAATCTAGGACAAGGAGCATATGCTGTAATCCAATGTGCAAAATGACGATTTTCATCATTTGTACCAATAAGCCAATTGTACATCGTCATGTTCTCAGCTTTAATTATTTCGAACAAGTACTGCGCATCTGTTTCATTATACGATCTAGCAAGCGAGTCTAACAACCGATGAAATTTTTTCTCCCTTACAATAGACTTCATATTCTGCTTAAAATGTTGAATGCAAAAAAAATGAGGCGATTCTGGAAATATATTTCGCATAGCATGTATTAATCCTTTTTGCTTGTCAGATATAAATGAGATACTACTCCAATCATTAAAATAACTTTCAAATGATATTCTAAGACCATTTAAAAACCACGACCAAGAATCAGTATTCTCACCTTCGGCAACAGCATAAGCAATAGGATACAATTGATAATTAGGATCATGAGCACAAGCAATAAATAAAATACCTTGATATTTAGATGAAAGAAAAGTGGCATCAGTGCTAATAACAGGTAAACAACCTCTTAAAAATCCATCAATACACGCCTTAAAGCAAATAAATATTCTCTCAAATTTGTTGCTTTCGGAAGTCTTAATAAAACATCTACTACCTGGATTCGACTCCATAATTCTAAAACCATACTCCTCAAGGCCAGCATATGCCTCAACATAACTACCATTTATTTCACGTAATGCCATTTCTCGGGCTCGCCATGCTTTCGAGTATGTAATGTGTATACGATGTTCCCTAAATATATCCTTCACAATTTGTGATGCACTATATGACGGATTATCTCTAATTAAATCAACTATTTTTGTCTTAACCCATGCACCGGTAGCTAATCGATGACGTCCTGTCGTAATTCCACTTAAACAAGAATGACGACTTTCTAGTGTACTAACTTTAACTATTTGTCCTTTTCCTATGGATTTGGCATATACTCTCCAATGACAATTTTGTTTATCGCAGTTATATATAATTCCATGGGAATTATTCATAGCACTGGCTGAACAACTAAAATTATGCTGAATTGCTAAACTACTTATAAAACTTCTAAATTTTGCACGAGTGTCGAATGTTTGTCCTACAAATAATTCAGGAGTGCTAGAATTATCAGTACTATCATCATCTATCTCATAACCAGTATTTTCAATTAAATCATCACTATTTTCATTTTCCTCATCATTATCATTGTCATCATCATCATTATCATCATCAGAATCATCATCATCATCATTATGTTCATCTAGTAAGGGAGGAATTGTTTGAGAAGAAGAACTAGCACCCGTGTTAACATGTGGATAATTAGAAACAAATTCATCATTAGTTCTATTAACAAATGATGAAACTTGAGTAACATATAAACTAATATAAGGTGATTGCAAATTAATCTCAAGCACAAAATTCCATGCTTCTTCACCATCTATTAATAAACATGTGGAACCAAAAACAGACTTTAAAATAAATTCATAATTAATAGAAAAACGTGCTGAAATTAAATTGCGTAAATTTTCTAAAGTAATATGACGATAAGTTGTAAAAAATTGGGTGTCACCTCCTTCGTAAGTTAACCCATTTACTCTACCACCATGTGAGCATACTATTTTAATATTATCACCCATGAGAAAGAAAAAAAAAACTTTGATAATTTTTATCTAATAAAGAGCGAGAGCTTGGAAGAGGAAAAGACTAGCTTCCGTGTGGAGTTGGAAGCTTGTAAGCGGGAGAGACTAGCTTCCGTGAGTGGCTGGAAGCTTGAGTAGTTGGAAGCTTGTGAGAGGAAGATACTAGCTTCTGTGAGGAGTTGGAGCTTCCAAGTTCGTGCTTCTGTGAGAAAGAGATAGGAGGAAGGTGCTTCTGTAAGAGAGAGATAGGAGAAAGAGTAATGTGTTTGTGTAGAGAGAGAGTGTCAAGCATTGCAATAAATAGGAGGAGGAAAGTGAATTTGAAATGTAGCCGTTTGTAGGTAGCCGTTGGTGTGTCAGCACGCCACCATTGGTGACGCGCACATCCTGACACTAGCCGTTGGCTACACTGCAAAAGTCCCAGTGAGACCTAAAGTGAGTGAATAGGCCATGACCCGTGGCGTGTCATAGTGGCCAAGGGAATAGGCCATGACCCGTGGCGTGTAGTAGTTGAATAGGCATGTTCACGTGTGGAGGTGGGACATGACGTGTGGAGGTGGGACATGAGGTAGGGCCAAGGGAAAAGGCCATCCATGATGGCTTGTGTTAGATTGGCCATCCATGATGGCGTGTGGCCTGTGGAGGGGGGTGGGCCAAGGGAATAGGCCATCATGGATGGCGTGTGGTGGGAGGGGGGTGGGCCAAGGGAATAGGCCATCATGGATGGCGTGTGGTGGGAGGGGGGTGGGCCAAGGGAATAGGCCATCATGGATGGCGTGTGGTGGGATTAGCCATTCATGATGGCGCGTGAGGGGATTAGCCATCCATGATGGCGCGTGAGGGCCATTTCTGTCCTCTGGGTCAGCACACGCCATCTACGATGTTGTTTCTTTACCCCATCTGCAATTTTTTAAAACTTATTACTTTTTTCACAATTTTCTCATAATTCTTTACTTTATATGAAAATTTCTGAAAATAAATATGCCCATCTAGTTTGAGGGATTATATTTTCTATGATTGTGAAAAAATAGTTCTCTAATACAAAATTCAAGATATTATAATGTCTAAACATGTGTTTAGGATTTTTTTTTTTTTTTTGATTAAAAGAGTTTAGGATATTTGATTGCAATTAATTCCGGAATAATTAGATGTAACAGTTTTTGTTTTTTTAGTAAATATTTATTTATTTCTAGGTAATTTCAACTGTCCTTTCGGCCTTTCCCCTCAGTAACAGTGAATAACTGGTATATCGGAACACTGGTTGGACATATTTATTGCTCCCGTGACAGCAATTAAAATGACACATGACATCTACTCCCCCTCTCCATTCGATTTCTCCCCCCAATGCTCTTGAGCAAACCCTAGTTTTGAGGAAGAAATCAAAGTTGGAGATTCATGGAGAAGAAGAGATCGACGCTACTTTTCGAGACAATTCTGCTCTTACTCCTCCTCGTCGGCTCTCCTCTCCGCCTCTCCGCCCTCTCGATCACCGTCAACGACGTGGAGTGCGTCTACGAGTTCGTCCTCTTCGAGGGGGACACCGTCAGCGGGAACTTCGTCGTCGTCGACCACGACGTCTTCTGGGGATCCGATCACCCGGGCATCGATCTGGTGGTACGTTCATCATGGATCCCCTTCTTCTCTTTTTTTTTTTCTTGTTGCGATGCGCGAGTGGGACAAGGCGAGATTCGGACACGAAATTTTGTCAATTTTTGGAGTGTCCGTTGGTTTCCGCTCAAGATCTGTGTGAATCGATGGGGGAATTTTTGTTTTTTTTTTCCGTCAAAGATTGTGACTTTCTTGCTCAGATTGAAGTTTTACAATAAATCAGATGGTAAAGATGCAAACTTGGAAATATTGGTGCAGGGACATGTTAGGAAATAGACTTCTTCTCCTCAATTGGTAAGATTTTCATGCGGACACACATAAGGCACGACAGGATTCGGACACCACATGTTTGGGGTGTCCTTGTGTATTTTTGGGTATCTGTGTTTACGTGACAAACACGGAACTTGCTTTTTGAGTGTCCGTGCTTCCTAGGATCTATAAGGCTATTTGGAGAAAACTGTAGATCTGTGTGAGTTGATGGGAATTTCTTTTCTTTTAAAAAAAAAAAAAATCAAAGCTCGTGGCTTTCTTTTTCTGATTTTGATTTCTAGAGTAGATTGGATGGTAAAGATGCAATCTCGGGAATATGGTGCATGGAAATGGGATATTTCCATTTAAAATAAGGTTTCTCCTCAATTAATAATATTTTCATGATGTAAATGGAATACTAGTTTATGGAGAGTTTCGTGACACGACTGGCCTGAACAATTGAAAATTCAAGGGTGTTTGATACACTGCAACTAGAGATGAATAACTTTCATACAAAAATTTAGGTACATGATATCATTTAGACCGTTGTAATTGGCACATGCAGCTGCAATTTAGGCCTATATTTCTTTTGTCTTTGCTGCTGGGAAGTTTTTGGTAGGTTGGAAGAGTGGTAGAAGTTGCTGCCACATCAGAGCTCTGCCTTTGGATTGAGTCATATTACTCCGTTGAATTTGAAGCTAAAACCTTCAAAGAGAGAGCTCCGCTCCGCCATTGGATTGCATAAGAAGTTATGATTTACTTATATATATCTTACTACCTTTTACAAATTATGTACATCAAAGAAGAATACAAATTTAGTTCAATTGGGAATAATTGAGTCAATACCATTTTTATTGGATGTCTCAATATTCTGATTTGACCTAAAATCATTTTTTTTCCCTACATGTACAATATACAATAAATATTCTAGAATTCTTGGACAACGTGTGCTCTTGCCACCCCCCCCCCCCCCCCCCCCCCCCCCCCCCCCCCCCCCCCAGTTCCACCACCAGTGATGTCAGTTGCATGGCCAATTCATGTCTTGCTTGCCAATTTGCACTACCAAGATGAGAGCCTGTATATTACTCTCTCTAGTACAATTCTTGTTTCTTCAAGAGGCTTAGATTCCCCCCTGTTCATTGTTTACTAGATATGCAATATAACTACATTAAAGCGTCTGCTTGCTTCGATATCCAGAAGTTATAAGATTTTTATGGCATATTATTTTCATGGGTGTTTTTATGGTCTACTTGACCAGCAGGAGCCCACCCCAAAAAAAATTTCACTCCTTTTTTTCCTTAACGTTTTTTTTATATGGTTAGCCCACCCGAATCCGCTGTAGCCCGTAGCCCACCCCAGCTTCAGTTTTTGGATCAGCCCCTGTTGACCAGGAAAGTAGTTAGAAGATATGTTACAAAATTAATTTCTTTAGGGTGTCTTAACTTTTTGTTTACAGTTCAAATTGTAATATGTCGAAAATGTATCTTCCTGCTAAAATCTCCTTTCATGCTATGTAGGTCACTTCTCCTGGGGGAAACACTGTGCACACTATTAAGGGAACTTCTGGTGATAAATTTGAGTTTAAGGCCCCAAGGGGTGGAATGTACAAGTTTTGCTTTCATAACCCACAGAAAACACCGGAGACTGTATCTTTCTACATACATAGTGGACATATTCCCAATGAACACCAGCTTGCTAAAGATGGTAAGACCAATAAAACTTTTGAACTATATATTTAGTGCTATATTCCTGCTGCTTTTTTACATGTACTACTCTGATTCTCTGTCCATTCAAAAGGGTATCTAGGTGTATTGTGAAAACTTGAATTAGATTCTCATATTTCTTATTGATCTGCTCCCGAAGACTCTCCATTCAACATTAATCATCATAAACACTACTTATGTGGGTGTTTTATATATTCTAGTTTTTCCTGCAAGCAATAGAAAACCGCTGATAAAGTTATATCCTACTGTTCTTACCTTTTTCCTTGCAGAACACTTGGACCCTATTAATGTAAAAATTGCTGAGCTTAGAGAAGCACTGGAGTCCGTTACTGCAGAACAAAAGTACCTGAAAGCACGTGAAGCTCGTCATCGCTATAGTAAGTAACAATTTAAAAGTTCTTAGATCTGATATAATGACAAAAACTCAATAAATACATATTATTATTTTGGCTATGTAATATTATATGTTTTTCTCCAAATAAAAAATAATTATTCATATATATATATATATATATATATATATATATATATATAATTATTTTATCTGGATGGATTTCTAGTTACCCTGGAACCGTGTTTTACTGCTAAAAACTACTTAACTACTGGGTATGAAGGGAAACAAAATAAGATTGTAAATGCACAACATCATGAATAAACTTTTGACGTTCACATGCCATACCAACTGTTTGGTTGACTTTTCTCAAGCTTAAAGGCTTCGAGGGTCTTTGTAATTTTGTAATTTGTATGTTCCTTCAAGCTTTGGGGGGGGGGGGGGGGGGGTAAGGCTTACTTTAGTATTTTACTATTATAAAAAGAAAATAAAGACTTCAGTAGAGACATAGCATAAAATTCTAAACTTATTGAACATTTCTGTTGCCCTGTGGTCATGCAATTTGTAGTTCTTTGGATGTTTGGTACCAAAGCAGTCAAGGTCTCATGTTTTTTGGCCAAGCTGATGTCCCATACAGAACCAGGAGAGAAAATATTGTTTATTGAAATTGTAAGCATCTTGTAGTGTCAGAAACTAAGCATATAGTATATACTAACAACTTACAATAGCATCATCAAATTGTAAATCTTACAGGAAGAGTTTAAGCACAAGACAATTGGCATCTGAAATTGGAAGCAAATTTTATCTCCATAAACCGAGTAGATAAAAACACAAAAAATTATAATATAACAATGTATATCTAAGAATACTGAATAGCTGGGAAGAGCTTGAGACACCTAAACCTGTAATGTTCAAAACTAGATATCGAGATTTTTTTTCATATCGACTTCTATTGTGAGCAAAGTGGAACATGACCCTATTTAGTGTATTTATGACAATTTCTCTTGTTCAAATTGTTCAGATTAATCAAATAATTGTTTTAGTGATTCTCTCTCTCCTCCTCTGTTTGTCTCCTCCAGTCCCCCATACCACCAACACAGTCAATGGTTGGTGGTGATGTTTGATAACTAGGAGTGTAGCTCCTCCACCCATTCTGCTACCTCCAACTTAGTCTCTCTTCTACTTTTAGGCACGATCGATCTCTCTGCCAGTGGCAGAGGTGAGAAACCAACAAGTTACTGGACTCGTCTAGCTGGTAGACTAGGAAGGATGGCAGTGGATCTAGGTTGTGGTCTACTAGTCCCTGTTACCATTAGTGGGTCTTGACTGGCAGACTATTTTCCTCTTGTTCAGCTGCTAACAGGGAGGCGTGGATCTGAAAGAATTAGGCTGAGGGATAGATGGTGGTGGGGAAGATACTCTCCCTCTAGTGTCTACTCACTGGTCTCTTGGTTGAGTGGTCACGCGATATGATAAGGGGGGTTGGGAGGGGGAAGGGAGAGTGGTTGGATACAGGTGAAGAAAGGGATCTGACCATTTACAGGCTGTAGAAAGGTTTTTAATCCGGGGAGGAAAAGAGGGGGGGGGGGGGGGGTGGTGGATAATTTAAAATGTTAAGGGTATTATCTCTGTTCACGTTTTGTGTAAATGGAGTTGCAGGAAGTTCAAGTCTGCTCTTGAACAAGCGAAAAATTTAGAAACTATGTACAGTTTTCAGCCTTTAGGGATTAGGTATCTTGATCACCTAATATTATCCCAAGAGTTGGCATGTTTTATGACGTTATTAATTATGTACTGTGGGCATAATTCAACATATTGAGTACATGAATCCTTTTCGTTCATTCCGCTCAATTAAGGGCGATCATCTCTATGACAATGGAAGTGTTAATCCTTGTTATAGCCTTCTTTGGTTGCCTCGCTCAATATTTCTGCTGGTCTAGCCCTAGCCAGCAGCTTCTAACCAAGATTCCTAACTGTGTTTCATCTCCTAACCATTTCCCCCCCTATTTTCTCCTCCGGCAGATGCATGAAAAGGGGGGGGTGGATAATTTAAAATGTTAAGGGTATTATCTCTGTTCACGTTTTGTGTAAATGGAGTTGCAGGAAGTTCAAGTCTGCTCTTGAACAAGCGAAAAATTTAGAAACTATGTACAGTTTTGAGCCTTTAGGGATTAGGTATCTTGATCACCTAATATTATCCCAAGAGTTGGCATGTTTTATGACGTTATTAATTATGTACTGTGGGCATAATTCAACATATTGAGTACATGAATCCTTTTCGTTCATTCCGCTCAATTAAGGGCGATCATCTCTATGACAATGGAAGTGTTAATCCTTGTTATAGCCTTCTTTGGTTGCCTCGCTCAATATTTCTGCTGGTCTAGCCCTAGCCAGCAGCTTCTAACCAAGATTCCTAACTGTTGTATCGTTGATCCATGTTTCATCTCCTAACCATTTCCCCCCCATTTTCTCCTCCGGCAGATGCATGTAATGTTATACTATGAAATCTCAAGTCAAAAAAAAAAAAAAATCTCATTTGAGCTTATTCTACTGTCATTTATTTACAGCTAGTAATCCTCATCCATCTCAAGTCAACATTCTCATTTGAGCTTACTGCTTTGGAGGCATGTTTCTTGATTGTTTAGCATTTTGACTTATACAACGTGGTTTGTCTTGAAATGATCTTATAGAATAATCTTGTCAAGAGAATAATGCAATAGCCTTAGATTTTCATTAGAGATAAGAGAGAGAAATTACATTGTAAATGGGAAAGCATAGGCCTAATAATGCAAGCCCATTGTTGGCTAGATGCATTCCAATCATTAATCACTAACTCTATCAGTCTCCCTCAAGTTGGAGTGTAAAAACGACAAGATGTTATAGGCTTACTAAACAAATCGGTGCTTTGGTCCTCGAATGTATTGAAGGAAGTGCAAATCTAGTTTTCATGTCCAACTTGGTACGTAAAAAGAGAGAAAACGACAAGATGTTATAGGTTTAGTAAGCAAATCGGTGGTTTGGTCCTCAAATGTATTGAAGGAAGTGCTAATCTAGTTGTCCATGAATGCATCACGAACAAAGTGACAATCAACCTCATTGTGTTTCGTCTTCTCATGGAAGACGGGATTGGGATTGTTGGCAATAAAGATAGCAACATGATTGTCACAGAGAATAGATAAGAGCTTAGTAGATTGGATATCGAGATCAACCATCAAAGTTCGAAGCCACGTCATCTGACAAACTGTATGAGTAATCGCTTAGATGCCTCCGCAGTCGACGGTGCTACAGTGGCCTGCTTTTTGTTAGAGTTGGTGATTAGTGATTGCCCAGCTAGGTCTAGCCCACACTGGACTTGCCTTATTAGGCCTAGGATATTTTTATGTATGGTGTATTTTTTATATTCTATTCTCTAACGAAAACCTAACCTAAGGCTATTGAACCATTCTCTTGACATAGAATCAGAGCCAAGATGAGCAAAGGATAAAAAGTCCCATAACATATGGACAAGGAGATACATTTTTTTTTACGAAGTGCAATTGGGAGATCCATATTGGAGGAAGGTGAAAGACCTCCAGTTAGAGTCAGTATTGGCCCTAGCTAGGGTAGGGGAGGTGCAATGGAAGCAAGCAACCATGGGCAATAGCAAGTATAAACCTGTTATCACGGTAATGGTGATTTGACCGGTAGCAGGTGGAATAGATTGAGAAGATGCAACAAGAGCATAACTGGACTTGTGGGAGCTGGAATAGTGGGGGAGGGAAGGGAAATAGATGAAAGCATCGGTGGAGTGAGATTGGTAGAAGTAGAAAAGTATGGGATATCCTCAAGAAAGTAACATCTAAAGAGATATATGATCCATCTGTGATAGGATCATGGGATTACAGTTATACCCAGTGTTCTAAATGGCGTCCGCCTAGGCGGCGCCTAGGCGGTAGACGGTCCCTCTCCGCACCGCTTTTCGGTAGGCGGTGGAGTAGGCAGCCAACGGAGGTTGGCGGCATATGCGGAGGTGACGCGGCATAGGCGGCGCCTAGACGAAGCAATACTTAACAAAATATTTTGGCCAAAAAGGTTTTTTTTTTAAGTATTATGGGCCTATGGTTCACTTTTACAAAACTAAAACTTTATAAATCTTCGTTCTACAACTTAGTTATGTATGGAACACCCTTAAAATATGCATGTTATGCAAAAAAAAGTGGCAAAATAGTAAAAAGTATTCAAAATGTATTGACCGCCTAGGCGGTAGGCGGACTCTCTCCGCCGCACACCAGCCTACCGCCGTTTATAACCTTGGTTATACCCTTTCTGAAATTGAGAATAGCTCTACATTTGAGCATCGTTGTTGCTGGGACGGAAGGAGACGCCAAGGTATGGATGGTTAGCCGGATCAGTGGGACTGAAGGCATTGACAATACTCGTGGTGCTGTCCTACTGGTTCCTCCGAGTTGGAACTCCTAGTAGAAGCTGTTGTATGAGCTGGGGACTGGTGAGCATTGTCTGAGTTATGTAATCTCTCGCCACCCAGGGCATCTCGACACTAGTCCGAAGGTATTGGTTGGTATGGGTAGTGTAGCACTTGGTTGGAGGATTGGCATGACGATCAGCTGGACTGTATAGGATAACGTCATGCCTGGACTGTATAGGATAATTCTTTGCCAGTCATGTTTAGGATGCCAGGATTGTTGGCAGACCTGTCCAAGCGACAGACGAGACTTCCGCAGTTTGAGGCTGGGTTATCACCTCCACTATTGCTGGCACAGTAGGTTGGCCCTGAGCGACCACGATTCGTTTGCGAGCTTCTCTTCATTACTTACAGGTAGGAACTCTTTTTCCCAAATGTACGAGAACGATCTTATAATACCAAGCCACCATATGTGTTCGGTCGATGCTGAAGAGGAAAGATGTGGCTTGCTCAGGTGGATATGTGAGCTCGGTTATGTCCTGATCCTCTGTTCTAAAAGGCGGCCGCCTAGGCGCTAGGCGTTGGGTGCCCGATGTCCGCTTAGGTGCCCGCGTAGTCCCCCTGACGCCCGACTATGCATGTTTTGGGGTTTTATGGATTTTTTCTGCAATTTTTAGTAGATTTTTTTGGATCCTTTTTTATTTTTTGAACTGTCTAGATCTAGGCGGCGTCTAGGCGCTAGGCGGAAGGTGCTTGTCCGACTAGCGCTTTTCACAACCTTACCCTGATCTGAGAAAAGTAGTCCTTGTCGACCCTCGAATACCTACAGAAAGGAAGAAGACCAAGAGTTGGGGGGGGGGGGGGGGGACCACCAAACTCATCCGAAGCTCAAGGTCAGCGAAGTGTGGGAAGCACCTAAAGTAGTAAATGCATGAGTGGATAAGAATGACATACCTTGGTATTTCTTTTTTTTGGGGGGGGGGGGGGGGGGATTTTGTAACCCTTTGTGACTTGGGGCCAACTTTTGGCATTTACCAGTGTGCCATCGCTTGTGACCCCTAGGTGTGACTTGTGAGTTATCAAGAGCTCTTGTTTGTCTTATTTGCTATGGTCTTCCTTTGCGCCTTTCCAAGTTGGACATTCGACGTACTTGCATCAAATCATAATACTCACCTCTTGTTATAAAACCAAAAGACCTCTTCATTGAACAAGTGGGTGCTGGTTTGGTCTTTCAGCAACCTGAGAGTTAGTTGTTAGAACAGTTTATTTATCAGTTGGCTGGTTTTGCCTATGCACTCCATACTTCCCAAAACTCTTCATAGTTTCAGATACTATTTCAGTAAGTGATTTTTCTTTCTCTGAGAGTTAGTTTGTTAACTAGTTTCAACAAGTTAAAACTGGCTGCTGGTTTGGTTATAAAATCAAAATCAGTGTTTTTGGCATGCCCCCTTATTTTGCTTTCACCCATTTCATTATATGGTTTCACTGCAGCAAATGAGAGCACAAGTAGGCGTCTGATTTTCTACACAGTGATGGAATACTTGGTCCTCGCAGGTGCAAGTGCGCTCCAGGTAGTTTATATCCGTCGTCTGTTCAGCAAGTCAGTGGCCTACAACAGGGTATAGCTAGCTGCACGGAGTGTTCTCCCTCTGTCTTATTTAGCAGTTCTCTGTACTTTTCTTCATCTTCTTTCCTCTTCTTTTGAGAGTTCTTATTTATAGCAATTGCATTGTTGGTTTCCGTGGCTTCCTCGAAACTCATCTGGATTTTGGTTGCTCTTCTTCAGACAGTCTCATATATTCTGTTAACATTGTGTTAGTTTGACAATGTGAGAGGAGATTAATGTGCTGTGACTTGGTGCCAACGTCAGGATCAAGCAAGTGCCAGAATGTGTCTTATATTGTCGTTCGCATTTGTGAACACCACAAGCTCCTGTTGGCAAGTCAATGTAACGAGTTATATCTACATTTTGATTTGGCCCATTTAGTAGGTAGACATATTTATGAAAATTGGTTTGTCGTCCTCAAGCTGCAGTTGAGTCATTTGTGAAACGCTATATTGGAGAAATTTTAGTGGCAGAACAAATGAATGAACATAGCATTTCCATGGACGAATTATTCATCAACTATTATTAATTATCAACTATTATTAATTATCAACTATTAATGTATGTAGGCAACGATGGCCGAAAAGATTAGTAAAAGAGAAATTTCCATGCTTCTGATATGAGAGATTAGAGAAGCGGTAATCTACAGATTTTAGTAGATGTTAGCATGCTAATTAATAGAACGGTTCAAATTGACTTATTTTTGGTTGAACTATACTTCTTTTGCTCGTCTTCATAAACAAATAGCTAAATTATCGGAGGTTCCGAAATTAAAAGGAATTACCAATTTTATGAGGCTCACACATATATGCATTGGCGGTTGATCGGCTTTTTTTTTTTTACAACACTGGTACGAAAATGATTATTGTTCAACGAATGATCTTTCAGCGGAAATTGTCGATGACAATTGATTTCATTTTTTCATGTTTTCCTTGGTATGATCCATGTAATACGGACATGAGAGACGTCTATGTATGATATGTTCCACCTCGATAACATTCCATATGTCGAAAAGTCAATGATGATTTACACAAGTGTTGCTTTCATATGAAAATTCTGCTTCCTAGAAACATCGTACTTGATGGTGCCGACTTTCCATAATTGATTCAACTCATCTATCTACAACTTGTAAGTAATCATCGATATTCCTTTATGGGTTGTTTGGACCCGGGATGAAGATGGTTAGGAACATATACGAAGTCTTTATGCATATCCAAGACGGTATGTTATATAGAGTGACAATTATATGCTAACACGAATATTGAGAGTTTGAAAGTCTAAATGAGGTTAAGCTATCGGAGGAGAACCTCAATCTGACATTCCGCAAATCTGTAATACACTCAGTCAAAGTGTTTTCGTCTCTCCTTCGGATGGATGCTCCAACACTCCTCTGTATAGTGGTGAGCATTTCTTGGTTGAAAACCGATCCGAACTGAAACGACTTAGTCGTTCGGTTCGATTTTAAATATTACGGTTCGAAACTCAATTTTGAATTTCAACTTTTCGATTTTTACAGTTTGATTTCCGGGTTTGAAATTTTGAGCCCGAACCAAAAATTGAACATAAAATTTGTTATAACAAAATTATTTTTAATAAAATTAACTAAAACCAAAAAATTTACTGAAAATTAGCTTGGAAGACATGTTCCAAAATTAGCTAGGAAGACATGTTCCGCAAAGTTGGATTGCACGCTTTTCCACATTTCCGCCAACTAAGTTGGCGGAATTCTACTACCCGTTTTGGTTTAATGTGGATGTGCCAACACATAACCACCAGGAATCAATTTGCTGATTATTTCTCAATCTTTAGCATAAAACCTCTATACTGATCTTTTTGCTGATTCTTTCTCAGTCTTTGCTACCAACGGTTAACACAACAATTCAACGAACAGGAAATCTTTAGCATAAAATCTCTTTACTCATCTTTTTTTCTAATCAGCATCTACACGTATTGCTCTGCTCTACTCGTTGTCGTCTGCAGAGTCCCACGGCCATATATTTTCTCCGCACTCCGCTCTCCGCTCTCCGCTTGGAACTTCATGGAACAGGAGCATCTCTAAAATAAAAAATGTTGGCAGCAAAATCTCCTCCACCTTCATCCTCTCCAAACCCATCCTCCACTCCCCAAATTCGAACCCTAATCCTAACCCCAACATTATCTCCTTCCCTCCCAAATCCAACCGGAAGCTCCACTGCGCCAGTCAAGAAAACCCCATCCCGGCCCCCGTCGACATCCTCTCCGAGTCCCTCCCCTTCATCCAGCGCTTCCATGGGAAGACCATCGTCGGCGCCTCCATGAAGTCTAAACCCCTCCGTCTCTCTGTCGTCAGCGACCACGTCCTCCTCTCCTGCGCCGGATTCTGCCCCGTTCTCGTCTAACCCAACTGCATTAAATCAGACCGAGTTAGATACAATTCCGCCAACTGAGTTGGCGGACCGTGGAACAATTTCTTTCTACCTAATTTTTCGTAAATTCTTTTATTTTAGTTAATTTTGTTATATATATATATATATATATATATATATATATATATATATATATATATATATATATATATAACGCTGCCACTGGAATACACACACACACAGAGACATATATATATATATATATATATATATATATATATATATATATATATATATATATATATATATATATACTCCTACGGGAATAACTTACGGGACAAACTTACGGGATGAGAAAATATACGTATGGTTCTCTTCTTTATTTCTTTCACTTTAAAAATGTTAGATCTCTCTTTTAAAAAGGAACATATCTCTATCTTAAAGATAAGTCTATTTATTTTTTAAATAGTAAAATATTTATTTATTTATTCAAAAAATAGAGATATAAAAGTTAATTTTATAAAATTTTTTAAATAGAGATGGATTGTTTTAAAAAAAAAAATCTTTAAACGTAAATATCTTTTTAAAATGTTATTCAAAAATATACTTAATATTAATGTTAATTTTAATATTATTTATCATGTTAATTTTTTGTTGCTAACTTTATTGTTGATATTAATTTTAATTTTAATTTCAACATTAAGTTTAATTTAACATTAACATTAATATTAACATTAACATTAAAATCTAATATTAAAATTAAGATTAAGATTAAGAATATAATTTAAATTTAAATTAAGATTAGAATTTATTTTTGGATTTAGATTTAGATTTAGATTTAGATTTAAATTTAAATTTAAATTAATTAACATTAACATTACCATTAACATTAACATTAACATTAACATTAACATTAAATTTAAAATTTAAATTAATGTAAAGATTAAAAATTATAATTAATATCAACATTAATATTAACATTAAAATTAAAATTAATATTTTAAATATAATTTTTAAAGGTATATTTATTTATAAGGATAGATTCTTTTAAAAAAAATTATCTCTATTTTAAAAAATAAATAGAATAATTTATCTATCTCTATTTTTAAAAATAAATAAATCCCTCTGTGTTTAAAAATAAATTGATAGATAAGCCTTATTTTTGAAGATAGAGATATGTTTGTTTTTAAAAGTAGAGAATAGAGATTTAAATATTAAAGAGAAATAAATTCAGAAGAGAAACATACGTACATTTCGGCCAGATATTTTGAGTTTCTTCTCTCTGTAAGAAAAAAATTGGTCTATCCCGTAAACTATTCCCGTAAGCTTATCCCGTATAGGAAGGGGGCTATATATATATATATATATATATATATATATATATATATATATATATATATATATATATATATATATATATATATATATATATATATATGTCTCTGTGTATTCCAGTGGCAGCGTTATATATATATATATATATATATATATATATATATATATATATATATATATATATATATATATATATATATATTTTTTTTTTTATTTTTATATATATATATATATATAACGCTGCCACTGGAATACACAGAGACATATATATATATATATATATATATATATATATATATATATATATATATATATATATATATATATATATATATATATATATATATATATATATATATATATATACATACTAGTCATAACCCGTGCCCATAGGGCATGTGTAAGCCCCCTGAATTTCAGGGTTTATTTTTTTATTTTATGAATGAATTGTTTTCGATAAATATATTATTATTTAATTGTTTAGATCATTAATGTACCTTTCCGTAACTTTGACTTCTGGAGCGTCAGGGATGCCAATCTCTGTAAACTCTCTTCATGGGTTTTGAAGTAGGCAAGATTATCTTCCTAGTTGATATATCGTGTCCTACTTGAACTCGGTCCCTTGTGCTCTTTTTGTATCGCGCAAGTTCGGGTCAACTTAGACCGATTAATCATTGAATATTATTTCCCACTTTTATTTTTGATCATCGTTTGCACGTTACCGTTGCTTTTAATTTAGGAGCACCAGATCAGCCATTTTCTCGAAACCAACTTCTCATGAATGATCTACTCGAGACGTTCTTCACCCATGACCTTCGTGTCCCACTCAGACACTCCATTTTGTGCTCCATTTCCTTCGCACAACTTTCGGTTCAATTTAGGCCAATTAATTATCTACCGTGAATTCTGATTTAATTTTTAATTTAATTTCGGGACCCGACATCGACCCAACCTTGTCACTCCCTGATTCTGGTATACGTATTTTTAGCACGTATACTGCTTATTTGTAATTACGTATATTTATACGATATTTATTTTGTTGTATTTCATCATGTATATCCCAAATTATTTGACAAAATAATATTTCGTAATTAATTTTCTGTGATTTTAGTTTGCAGTTTTGGCTCTAATTGGGTGACATGTTCTCGGTTCACTTGAACCCGTTGGGTCATCATGAACCAACTTGGTTTAGGCTTTTATATAAAACCCCATTCCTTCTCTCTCTCATCTCATTATTCCTCTCATTTATTTCCTCCACCAACCAAGGCAAGTGTCAACTTGCTCAAGAGATGGATTTATATTTTGTTAATGATTTCTTACAAAATTATTTGTCAAAATATGTTCTTCTCCTCAATCTATACTAGTTTAGAACTTGAAAATTTCCATTTTGAAGCTTTGATTTTTGTAGATCTAAGTTTTCTCCATTTTCGGATTTACATGGTTTTGATCTATTTTCGTTAGGATTTTATGGGTTTTGATGCTTCCATGTGGAAGAGAATTCAATTTCACTCAAGTTAGAACTTTGAAAATCTAGATTTGGTTTTGATTTGGTCAAGTTAAGGAAATTGGAAGTTTTTGGTGTTCTTGAGGAGGCTCTCGGCCTGGAAGAGAAGACCCTTCATCCTGCGCTCTTTAGCGCAAGTTGAACTGCGCAGCTCGTCTTTTGACGAATTGCGCAACCCTTCGGCCAGCGCATTGCGCTGAGCTGAACTGCGCTGGCGCTCCTTAGCTCCAGCGCCATCCGATCCTGCGCAGTCTAACCCTGCGCAGTCTGATCCATGCGCAACCCGACTCTGGCGCAATCCACCTCCTGCGCCATCTAACCGCTGCGCAGTCTAATGCCTGCGCAACCTAACTCTGCGCATTTGACCCCTGCGCAGTCTAACCCTGCGCGTTTTGACTTCTGCGCATTTGACCATGCGCATTCTGACCTGGGATCTTAATATTATATTTTCTTGTATATATATAGGTGAATGTTTGTGTATGCTATATATCCTTACGCCTTTTGTCCCGAGCATGACTTGAGCACTAATGTGACCCCGGAGAACAAAGTGTTCCTTCCTGATACATGTACCTGAATGTCCCGGTTCTTGTTCATGCTCGACAAATGACTCGTAACTCCACGTGGCGTATTTGCATTGATGCATTACACTAAGGAGGGTAGAACATGTTGACATACTAATTGACATGGATCCTCTTTGGGGTACTCGTACCAAAGTACGACTTTAGGAGGATAATCATGCAGGCCACAGCATGTGAGTCCAAGATTTCACCTAGGGTTAAACTAGGCAACTAAATATACTAGATGCATGGGGAGGGCAGAATCCCGAGATCGTGTTACACCAGCCGCCTTGAGATATTGTCTTGACGCGCCGGCTGGTCTCCACGGATACTGTGTCATCTGCAACGAGTGGATGACTGTATCCGATTCATTCCTGTTATATATATTATATGTTTTGGCAAGGTGGCCTTGCGAGGGACCTGAGCTCAATCATACCTGTCTACGCGGACCCCTGGGTTGGCTAGCCTTGCTGGAAAGATACGATCTGAGGACTCTGATAATTTAATGCGAGGATAACCTCGCCATACTAGAAATTCGTAGACTTGACTGGCCGTGAAAATGACTTGCTTGTATTTTTCTTTTACCTTCCGCGAGTAACTGAGGAAAGCGGACTGTTATGGCGCGTGATCCAACCCATGTTCTTGTTTGATTGTTGGGTTGGTTATCGTACTATGACAGGCTGCGGACCGAAGTTACGAACGGAAGCCTTAATTGATTGTGATGTGTTACTCCTGTGAATGACTAAAGAACATGGCCCACCGCGGTACGTGATCCAACCCATGTTCTTGTTTGATTGTTGGGTTGGTTATCGTGCTGCGATGGTCTGTCGACCGAAGTCACGACCAGGAGATCTTCTTACTTATATCTGTAAACTTATGTGAAGGTCATAGAGTGCGACGCGTCCCGGCTCCATGTGGCACCTTTTGTCCTTGTTTGGTTGTAAGGGTGCCAGATGGGTCCGACGATGTAGCGCTACCCTATAGCCGCAGCATAAGCTTTATCCTTATCATTATAACTGGGTTTTATCTTAACTCTTGTGCCCCTTTGGCGGTACTTGCTATTCGGGGCTGACCCCGCTGGTTTTGTTTGGCCAGACCTCGTAGCAGAGCCAGAGGACGCGATCCTTCTTCCGGACATCCATGGTGCATACTAGGAGCATGGCTGGTCGGGGACTCGAGTGGGTTTCTTCTCCACCACTCCTGCTTATACTTTTGCGGCGTTTAGCCACCGGCACCTGTTAGCCGGATTACTTGATATTTTGTGTCAGTACATAATTGTAACTAAACAGACTGCAGCTGTGTATAATTTTGTGCTCATGACTCTCTGAGATAGCTATGTTATAAAGCTAGTCTCTTATGATCATTTTGATGAAGCGTCGGGGACGCCTTACTGCTTTATCTTTAATGTTCATTTATTTGCTGATGTGATTTGATTGATTGAGACATAGAACTCTGTGGGACCATAGGAGACTCGCTTGTAGCATGTACCCCCTAGTCTCTCGACAGCCACGATCGCCGTATGACGTTACGTACCTCATATGGAGTAGCTGGCGTAGTCCGTCTCCGTATTTCGGTACTGGGGCGTGACAAGGTTTTAGTGGTGGCCCATGCAGGTCTGTTTTTTTTCAGACTTGTGGGGTATTACGATTTATTAGGAGTCTCAATCAAAACTTGTTCCCCTTGAAATTCTGTTTCGAATTCTCTGTCCTTGCCTTGATCTGTAACCTGACTTGCATCCTCGAAATCTTCCTCGTCCGGACTTGATAATCTTATATTCTTCTCTATAGGGGTGCTTCATTCTCAGTAGCGGGCGAGGCCCATGAGGAAGAGCAGCAAGAGCATGGCTCGACTGGGCAGCAACAGGGGAGAGAACCTTCTCCAGTGCAGGCACGAACAGAAATGGAACCAGAGGCAGTGCAGCCGCAGGTTATTGAAACTCCTGCAGCACCAGTAGCGACGGCAGTACCAGACGCCGTAGCACTCCTGGAGATCATCCGGGGGTTTCTTGTCACTAACCAACAGCAACAAACTCGGCAGCAGGAGCAGAACGTGTTGCTGAACCAAGGGATTCAGTTAGCTCTTGAGAGGAGTGCCGGGGTTGACTCGGGAGCCTCAGGAAGGTTCCGTCGCTTGAACCCGAGGTATTTTGATGGCACGGAGGATGCCATCACTGCGGATGCATGGATTCAAGACATCGAAGCCATTCTTGTGGCAGCCAAGGTTCCAGACGATGAGAAGGTTGATCAGGTCAAACTGGTACTTCAGGATCTTGCCCGCGACTGGTGGGCATCAGAAGAAGTTGGTATAAGACGCCCTGTTCATTGGACCACCTTCAGTGACAGATTCAAGGCCAAGTATTTTGGCGTAGTAGCTCGATATGAGCTCCAGCAGAAGTTCATCAATCTCAAGCAAGCAGGCAAGACCGTAGATGGGTATGCAGCCGAGTTCTGCAGATTGTGCCGTTTCGCACCATCAATGGTGGCGACGGAGCCAGAGAAAGCTATGAGATTCCAGCAGGGACTTCATTTGGAATTATTACAGCTTGTGGAAGGGCACGACTACCAGACGTTTGACGCTGTCTTGACAGCAGCTCGGAGGCACGAGCTCACCCAGCAGAGGTTGGCATCGAGGACAGGAGGTCAGAAGAGATCTCATTCCCAGGTTGGAGGAGGAGCCATGCAGCGAACATCGGCACCAGCACCCGGTGTTCGTATTCATGATACAGGAGCGCCGCAGAGGACGGCCGCGTCAACTATCACAGCGCCAGTTCGGCAGCAGCAGCCGAGGAATCAGCAGCAGCGTCAGAGAGTGCCCCAGGGTTGTACCTTCTGTGGTAAGGGAGGACACACTAGGGATGTGTGTCGGTCAGCGAATGGCTTGTGCTTGAGGTGTGGTAGTCCAGACCACCGTATTTCGACTTGTCCTATGATGCAGAGGCCAGGAGGGCCAGCTCAGCAGTTTCCAGCGTTGCCAGCTCCAGGGGCAACCCCGAGTGGAGGGCCAGTATTAGCAGTAAGGCCCCTAGCCCAGCGTCTACCAACGCAGGCTCAGATGTTCCGCCAGGCACAGGAAGCCGAAGGCCCTCGGAGGCAGCAACAACATGGTCGAGGAAGGCCGCAACAAGGGGCTCTGCGGGGCCAGGCTCTCACATTAACCTTGGGAGAGGCTCTAGCGTCTAGTGACGTGGTGGCAGGTAAAATTCTCGTCACCTCATTTCCTGCTGTAGCATTATTTGATTCAGGCGCTACTCATTCATTCATCTCTGCACAATATGCTACACGGATTGGACTAGTGTTTGAGGCATTGCCGGAGAGGATGGATATACTCACCGGCAATGGGCTCGTAGAAGCGAGCAGAGTACGCTTTTCATGTCTGGTAGAGGTGTGTGGGCATTTATTGCCCGCATCATTGATTGAATTCCCTATGGGGAATTTTGATGTTGTTCTTGGCATGGACTGGTTGAGAGACAGTCATGCGACCATTGATTGTAGAGGAGGTAGGGTTATATTCAGCATTCCTGGGATGGAGCAGTTCATCTTTACTCGAACCTTGAAGAATCAGACTGAAGGCGTCATCTCCGCAGCAGTGTCAGAGTCAAGACAGATTCCGAGAGTGGTCGAAGGTTTTCTTGATGTATTCCCTGATGAGCTTCCAGGGATGCCCCCAGTCAGAAGAGGTAGAATTTAGCATTAGTTGAACCCTGGAACGAGGCCTATTGCAGACAGAGTTTACAGAATATCGCCGTCAGAACAGGATAAGTTGTACCAACATGAAGAAGAGTTGAAGTCTAAGGGATTCATCCGAGACAGTAAATCGCCCTGGGCCGCGCCAGTGATTCTAGTTCCCAAGAAGGATGGGTCGACGAGGATGTGCATCGACTACCGCAAGCTGAATGCAGTAACAGTGAAGAATAAGTACCCGCTACCAAGGATTGATGACCTGTTTGATCAATTGAGCAAGGCCCGCATCTTTTCCAAGATCGATCTTCGTTCGGGATACTATCTGGTGAGAGTCCGAGAGCAAGATATTCAGAAGACGACATTCAGATCAAGATACGGGCATTATGAGTTTTTAGTAATGCCCTTTGGACTAACCAATGCCCCTGCAGTATTTATGGATTTGATGAACCGCATCTTTCTTCCATATTTGGATAAATTTGTGGTAGTGTTCATAGATGACATTCTTGTCTATTCCAGCAGTGAAGAGGAGCATGAGAAACATCTTAGGACTGTCTTGCAGACATTGAGGGAGCATCAACTTTATGTGAAGCTCGACAAGTGTGAATTCTGGTTAGATCACATTTCGTTCCTGGGGCATGTAATTTCTGGGACAGGAGTGTCAGTGGATCCGAAGAAGATTGAGGCCGTAGAGCATTGGCCAGTCCCGAGAACGGTTGCAGAAGTGCGAAGTTTCTTAGGACTAGCTGGTTACTACAGACGGTTCGTGGCGGACTTTGCCAAGATCTCTGCGCCCTTAACGCGTTTGACGCACAAGGACGTAGAGTTTGTTTGGTCAGCTAGCTGTCAGGCATCATTTGAAGAATTGAAGAAGAGATTAATCTCGGCCCCGATCTTGACGCTTCCAGCAGGATCGGGAGGCTTTACAGAGTATTGTGACGCATCTGGGAAGGGTCTTGGGTGTGTATTGATGCAGCATGGAAAGGTGATAGCATATGCGTCTCGACAGCTTCGAGACCATGAGAAGAATTACCCGACTCATGATTTAGAGTTAGCAGCTGTGGTGTTTTCACTCAAGTTGTGGAGGCATTATTTATACGGAGATCGGGTAGAGATCTATACTGATCATAAGAGTTTGAAATATGTATTCACGCAGCGAGATTTGAACATGAGGCAAAGAAGATGGTTAGAACTACTGAAGGATTTTGACTTAGATCTTCAGTATCATCCAGGCAAGGCGAATATCGTTGCAGATGCACTGAGTAGGAGAAACAGTGCCTTTATCTTGACCTCGCAGAAGCATATTTTAGAAGACCTCCAGAGTATGGGAATCGAAGTAGTTTTGCCAGGGGATATGGGAATAATGACCAGTATTCAGATTCAGTCTACCTTAGTAGAGAGGATAAGGGCAGCACAAGCAGGAGATCCACAGATTCAGAAGTTGCGGTCGGAGTGTGAATCAGGCCGTAGGAAGGAGTTAGTGATTCACGAAGATGGTACGCTCAGGTTTGGAAACAGACTCTGTGTACCGAGTGGAGACCTTCGGCAAGAAGTTATGTCCGAAGCTCATAGTTCTATTTACTCCATTCATCCTGGAGGGACGAAGATGTATCGAGATATTAGGCAGTTCTTTTGGTGGAATGGCATGAAAAGAGAGATAGCGAGATTTGTATCCAAGTGTCTGGTATGTCAGCAGGTGAAAGCCGAGCAGCAGAGACCAGCAGGATTGCTACAGCCGCTTCCTATCCCAGAATGGAAATGGGAGCACATCACGATGGATTTTGTGACCGGTTTACCTAGATCCCCGACTGGTAAGAATGCAGTCTGGGTAATAGTAGATCGACTCACGAAGGTCGCTCATTTCCTTCCCTTCCGAGTTGGACAAACTACTGAGCAGTTAGCAGAAATGTACCTGAAGCAGATAGTAAGGCAGCACGGTGTTCCAGTTAGTATAGTATCAGATCGGGATACGCGGTTTACTTCCTGTTTTTGGCGGAGCTTGCACCAAAGTTTGGGAACCAAGTTAAGATTCAGTACTGCTTATCATCCACAAACTGACGGGCAATCAGAAAGAACCATTCAGACGTTAGAAGATATGCTACGGGCGTGCACCTTGGATTTTGGCGGATCTTGGAAGGATCACCTTCATCTAGTGGAGTTCTCCTATAATAACAGCTATCAGGCTAGTATTCAGATGGCCCCGTTCGAAGCATTGTACGGAAGGAAGTGCAGGTCCCCTTTGGCATGGGACGACATCGGAGAGTGAAAGTTGTTGGGGCCAGAGATGATCACGCAGACTGTGGAGATAGTTAAGTTGGTCAGAGAGCGCCTTCGAGTTGCACAGGACCGACACCGTCATTGGGCAGATCAGCATCGTAGGCCTTTAGAGTTCAGAGTTGGCGACCAAGTGTTTCTGCGGATTTCGCCTACTCGGGGTATCATCAGATTTGGAACCCGAGGAAAGCTTAGTCCAAGATACGTTGGTCCTTTCAAGATTCTCGCTCGGGTAGGCGATGTGGCTTATCGACTTGCCCTTCCGCCTTCGTTAACTGGCATACATGATGTGTTTCATGTGTCCCAGTTACGTGGGTACGTCCCGGATCCGAGTCATGTCCTCGATCATTCAGAGTTAGTCGTTGGTACCGACTTAACTTACAAGGAACAACCCGTATCTATTTTAGACCGGCGAGAGAAGGTACTCAAGAATCGGACGATCAGCCTTGTCCGTGTTGCTTGGAACCATCACTCTCCGGGAGAATCAACTTGGGAGCGCGAGGATGAGATCCGATCTCGGTATCCGCATTTGTTTGGTTTGTGAGGTATATCTTTATGCCATAATGACACGATCCCACATTTACTGCACCTGCTTGTATTATACTTTTGTGATGTAGATAATAACTGCTTGTTAGCTAACTTGCATATGATTGTGCCTTGCTTGTCCTGATCTTTCAATCCCATCTTGGCTGGAAATTCCGAGGACGGAATTTTTCTAAGAAGGGTAGAGATGTCACTCCCTGATTCTGGTATACGTATTTTTAGCACGTATACTGCTTATTTGTAATTACGTATATTTATACGATATTTATTTTGTTGTATTTCATCATGTATATCCCAAATTATTTGACAAAATAATATTTCGTAATTAATTTTCTGTGATTTTAGTTTGCAGTTTTGGCTCTAATTGGGTGACATGTTCTCGGTTCACTTGAACCCGTTGGGTCATCATGAACCAACTTGGTTTAGGCTTTTATATAAAACCCCATTCCTTCTCTCTCTCATCTCATTATTCCTCTCATTTATTTCCTCCACCAACCAAGGCAAGTGTCAACTTGCTCAAGAGATGGATTTATATTTTGTTAATGATTTCTTACAAAATTATTTGTCAAAATATGTTCTTCTCCTCAATCTATACTAGTTTAGAACTTGAAAATTTCCATTTTGAAGCTTTGATTTTTGTAGATCTAAGTTTTCTCCATTTTCGGATTTACATGGTTTTGATCTATTTTCGTTAGGATTTTATGGGTTTTGATGCTTCCATGTGGAAGAGAATTCAATTTCACTCAAGTTAGAACTTTGAAAATCTAGATTTGGTTTTGATTTGGTCAAGTTAAGAAAATTGGAAGTTTTTGGTGTTCTTGAGGAGGCTCTCGGCCTGGAAGAGAAGACCCTTCAGCCTGCGCTCTTTAGCGCAAGTTGAACTGCGCAGCTCGTCTTTTGACGAATTGCGCAACCCTTCGGCCAGCGCATTGCGCTGAGCTGAACTGCGCTGGCGCTCCTTAGCTCCAGCGCCATCCGATCCTGCGCAGTCTAACCCTGCGCAGTCTGATCCATGCACAACCCGACTCTGGCGCAATCCACCTCCTGCGCCATCTAACCGCTGCGCAGTCTAATGCCTGCGCAACCTAACTCTGCGCGTTTGACCCCTGCGCAGTCTAACCCTGCGCGTTTTGACTTCTGCGCATTTGACCATGCGCATTCTGACCTGGGATCTTAATATTATATTTTCTTGTATATATATAGGTGAATGTTTGTGTATGCTATATATCCTTACGCCTTTTGTCCCGAGCATGACTTGAGCACTAATGTGACCCCGGAGAACAAAGTGTTCCTTCCTGATACATGTACCTGAATGTCCCGGTTCTTGTTCATGCTCGACAAATGACTCGTAACTCCACGTGGCGTATTTGCATTGATGCATTACACTAAGGAGGGTAGAACATGTTGACATACTAATTGACATGGATCCTCTTTGGGGTACTCGTACCAAAGTACGACTTTAGGAGGATAATCATGCAGGCCACAGCATGTGAGTCCAAGATTTCACCTAGGGTTAAACTAGGCAACTAAATATACTAGATGCATGGGGAGGGCAGAATCCCGAGATCGTGTTACACCAGCCGCCTTGAGATATTGTCTTGACGCGCCGGCTGGTCTCCACGGATACTGTGTCATCTGCAACGAGTGGATGACTGTATCCGATTCATTCCTGTTATATATATTATATGTTTTGGCAAGGTGGCCTTGCGAGGGACCTGAGCTCAATCATACCTGTCTACGCGGACCCCTGGGTTGGCTAGCCTTGCTGGAAAGATACGATCTGAGGACTCTGATAATTTAATGCGAGGATAACCTCGCCATACTAGAAATTCGTAGACTTGACTGGCCGTGAAAATGACTTGCTTGTATTTTTCTTTTACCTTCCGCGAGTAACTGAGGAAAGCGGACTGTTAAGGCGCGTGATCCAACCCATGTTCTTGTTTGATTGTTGGGTTGGTTATCGTACTATGACAGGCTGCGGACCGAAGTTACGAACGGAAGCCTTAATTGATTGTGATGTGTTACTCCTGTGAATGACTAAGGAACATGGCCCACCGCGGTACGTGATCCAACCCATGTTCTTGTTTGATTGTTGGGTTGGTTATCGTGCTGCGATGGTCTGTCGACCGAAGTCACGACCAGGAGATCTTCTTACTTATATCTGTAAACTTATGTGAAGGTCATAGAGTGCGACGCGTACCGGCTCCATGTGGCACCTTTTGTCCTTGTTTGGTTGTAAGGGTGCCAGATGGGTCCGACGATGTAGCGCTACCCTATAGCCGCAGCATAAGCTTTATCCTTATCATTATAACTGGGTTTTATCTTAACTCTTGTGCCCCTTTGGCGGTACTTGCTATTCGGGGCTGACCCCGCTGGTTTTGTTTGGCCAGACCTCGTAGCAGAGCCAGAGGACGCGATCCTTCTTCCGGACATCCATGGTGCATACTAGGAGCATGGCTGGTCGGGGACTCGAGTGGGTTTCTTCTCCACCACTCCTGCTTATACTTTTGCGGCGTTTAGCCACCGGCACCTGTTAGCCGGATTACTTGATATTTTGTGTCAGTACATAATTGTAACTAAACAGACTGCAGCTGTGTATAATTTTGTGCTCATGACTCTCTGAGATAGCTATGTTATAAAGCTAGTCTCTCATGATCATTTTGATGAAGCGTCGGGGACGCCTTACTGCTTTATCTTTAATGTTCATTTATTTGCTGATGTGATTTGATTGATTGAGACATAGAACTCTGTGGGACTATAGGAGACTCGCTTGTAGCATGTACCCCCTAGTCTCTCGACAGCCACGATCGCCGTATGACGTTACGTACCTCATATGGAGTAGCTGGCCTAGTCCGTCTCCGTATTTCGGTACTGGGGCGTGACAAACCTAGTCGACCCAAAGTATGGACGTGGCTCACATGAAGCCTACTACCCGCATGACGCTTGTGTCCCATTTATTGGAGTTCCCCGTATATTATTTATTTTTTCGTGATTATAAATACCCATTTTTAATTTAATTACTGCACCCTGTTCGATTTTGACCCGACCCGGCTCGACCGAACCCGAACCCAAGCCCCATGTTGTTCTCCTATGACTGCCCAAAAATCCCACATAATTTTCCCTATTTTTTCCCCAATTTTAAATATCTATTTTGTTTCTCTCTCTCTCCACTTTACAAATATCTATATATATATACATATATATATATACACTCTCTCTCTTTCCCATTAAAACACCAACACACCTCACCACCTCACCCTCCACCTCACAGCCGAACCCCCCCTTTGGAACCGACCTACTTTTTCACTCTCCCCTATTTCAAATATCTCTCTCTATTCTCACCCCCTCTCATTATTAATACACACACACACACACCCATACAAATCTCTTTCTCTCCCACTCTCCTTACACTACACAACACCACCACTCCCCTCACCACAGCCGAACTCTCTCCCCACCCCCATGGCCGAGAGCTCCTCCCTCTCCTCCTCCCTCACCTCCTCCTTCCTCCTCCCTCTCCATTTTCATCATCATCTCTTCATCTACATCATCACCATCACCATCATAAACACCACCACCTTCACCATCATCTTCCACAACACCACCACATGCCACCGCCACCACCGCACAGCCCCCCTCGCCGTGCCCCGGTGACGCGCCGCCGCACGCCGCCGCACCACGCGCCGCAGCAGCAGCTGCGAGCAGCAGCAGCAGCATGCGGCAATAGCTGCCGCGCCGCCCCCGCGCGCGCGCCCCCGCGGCCACCACCGGCCACCGGCGACCCCCCCCCCACCGGCGCGCGACCCCCCGGCGATCATCCCATGGCCACCACCGGCCTCCCCGACGTGTTAAACACACGATTCGTGCGTTTACGTCGAAATCCCGTCGTGACGCGCGAGTTTGGAACTCAGAATTCGCGCTGCGTCGCAGCGACTTAGCGCGTGTTTTCTGGGAGATCCGACCGTTGGATCGGCGAACTCCTTACTCCGTCGCAATCTCGGTATATCCATCTTCACTCCTGTCAATTTTCGTCCGTTAATTTTATCATTTGATACCTCAAAACTGGCCACCAAGTTGACGTTTTAAATTGAACTGTTTTTGGACAGTTTCAGTGGAGCCGACTTCGTCAGCTCGTAACTTCGCCGTCGCAGCTCCGTTTTGCGCACCGTCAATTCCGGTGCACAGCTGGTATAACCATCTTCCTGTCTCCTTTATATTTCGTTTCATTTTAAGCACGTTTGGTTGGTTGAATTCGACGCCAAAGTTGGCCGTCCGAATTCTTTAATTTGCACTTGTAAAATTCCATTTTTGAACCCGGGACTCCGGATTCAATTTCTGACACCACCAGTAGACTCGTGGCGTCGTTTTGGCATGTTTTCATATAAAATTTGCTTGATTTGGAGAACGTGGGCCCTAGCACGCATTTCGGTGCAAAGCGGGTCCCACTTTTCGAGTCAACGGGTCACTTTGAGATCGGCTCATCGGAATCCCATTCCGGATATACCGTTGAGTTCGTATCGTCATTCTGGACTCGTTGACATATAATTTGCTGAGTTTTGAAGACATTTGCTCCGGCACGCATTTCGTGCAAACCGGATACCAAGTGTCGCGTCAACGTATCATTTTGAGATCGGCACATCGGAATCCTATTTCGGACATACCGTTGGGTTCGTATCGTCATTCTGGATTCGTGGACATATAATTTGCTAGGTTTTGTAGACTTCTATCTCGACACGTTTTTCGGTGCAAAGTGTGTCCAACGGCGGACATCATTTTGACCCGAAATTACCGTTTTGTCCCTGTGTCCAAATTGGACTTATGGGTAGGCTATCCTAGCTGATTTGACCGTTCTGGACACGTTGGGGATATTTATTTTATCATCCGACAACATCTGTAGATTTTGATTATGTATTATCCTTAATTTATAATTAATTATTTTTCTAGATATTGTTACTTTCTGGTTTTGAATTTTTATATATATTTTAATTGCTGTAAAAATCTTGGAAAAATGGTATTTAAATATTATGTTAATTTAGCTAATTTATTATAATTTTTCTAGCATTTAATAAGTACTTTTGGTATTTTATAAAAATAGGAAAACAGAACTCATTTTCAGTATATTTATGTTTGCTGATTTTTAATAAATATTTATGAGGGTTTATAAATCCCAGAAAAATTAGTATAAATTTCTATAATTAACAAGGATTATTTTGGTACTTTATTTTATATATATTTAAGCTTTTTGTCTATCTCTAAAATTGTTGGAACTTAGTGTACCGTTTGATTTATTTTTTGAGTAGTTACAACTTGCAAGTTTTTGCGTTGATTTGAGTTGTTATAGTATTGGACCTCACCCCGCACTAGTGTAAAGACCCTAGAGAGTTAGTTTGTGTATAGTGGCACTTCACATTAGACTTTTATGCTAGGTCCCCACTTGGCTAGTATCCAGTTAGGAGTCGTGTCACACCACTAGTGTATTATTGAACATAGCTTAGAACTGAGTTTGTATATCACTATTGACAGGATACCGGACATCTATATCTTCGTACTAGTATTCTTGCTTTGCTCGAGGCAAGTACATCTACACACTCATTTACTGTCTTTTAATGCTAGAACATGTATTAACCCTGTTAAAATACTGCTTCTGAATAACTGCAAGTTAAATCTTCACATGTTGTATTACTTTCAGTACCTGCCATGCTTAGGACAGTTCTTATATCTTCACATGTTTCTTACTGGTTCTCAGTACATGTTTTACTATGCTTTATACTACTC
Organism: Iris pallida; assembly: GCA_029216955.1. Lineage (NCBI taxonomy): Eukaryota > Viridiplantae > Streptophyta > Magnoliopsida > Asparagales > Iridaceae > Iris > Iris pallida. Next base: position 7,719,843 of record JANAVB010038616.1, on the reverse strand, counting down.
GGAGTATTCACATGTTTCATACTGTTCCCAGTACCGGCCATGCTTATATTACTCCCAGTATCTCCCACATGTTTTACTGTTCTCGTATCTCTCACATGTTAGAATATGGGTTATGGGGAAACTGACAGTTGAGTACGTGATCACGACCCCCTTCTCCGTACGTATGTACCGAGCAAGGTTGACATTTTATATGTATACCTTGTCGTAGGCTTTATCTCAACGCGGATTTGTGCGTATGTACATCTGTCGCCGTTTCACTTGTACGGAAGTACATTTCATTATGTGCCCCCAGCACATTGTACATCTATTGACCGATCACGTACCTGCTACAGTTTTAAACATTACATACGCATCTGTCTCTATGACATATGTGTCATTGCCATGATAGACTATGAGATATGCCATAGTTTCCTGTGTTACTATGATACGGTGATTCCAGTCATACCATGATCCCTAGTTGTATCATGAGGTCATGTTTTCCAGTATTTTCTGTTTTATAGACTTATCACACCATGTTTCTTGTTGTACATCTCTTTCATTATATGTTCAGTACTTTAGTTGTAGAGGTTGTACTTGCTCCCGTCCTGACAGGATAACGTTGTAGGTTCACATTTCGAGGATGAAACGCTATGTGTTACATATTATGGCACTGATTTTGAGGACCTGGCCTTGCTCCAGTAGAGGCCCCAGCGGAAAACCTTGCTTAGTTATCTTTCTTGTGTTTTGGGACTTAGACTTTGTCTGTACTTATATTTGGATACTGGACTTTGTCTCCAGTTAGATACTTTGGTTATGTATTATTAAGTCTGTGCTTATTTACCTTCGCTTATAGATGCTGTGTTGTGATGAACTTTAAATATGGTTTTAGAACTGTTAGCTGCTTAGATTCTTTATTGTCTATTCTTAGAACAGCTTACTACGCTTTGACCAAGCGTAGGCTGGACATGGCTCGGCCCGGCCCAACAATTTGGGTAACGGGTCGTGACAGCATGGTTCATTTAAGGTATTCTCCCTCAAAATCTTGGACCCCCAATTTTAAACGAACAATAATAATTATGAGGCCCCCATCAAAATATTAAATCCCAACCACTGCTGGATGTGAATTTTCTTTGGATTTCCCATAAAACTCCACTCTCAATAATGCTCATCCACAACCATTATGAGTGCAAACCCCTCTTTGGATTCCCCATAAAACCCCACTCTCAATAATGCTCATTCCCCATAAAATTCCACTCTCAATAATGCTCATCCACAACCATTATGAGTGCAAACCCCACTCTTTGGATTTCCCATAAAATCCCACAACCGTTGATTCACCAAGATTAAATCCCAACCACTCTTTATCTTGGCACAGTCAGCCCTAGGATTCAAAAACCTTTGTGTTTTGTATATATATATATATATATATATATATATATATATATATATATATATATATATATATATGTGGGAGCGGATCAAAAGTCCCCCTTAGAAAACTTCCTAAAAACCTCCCTCACTCTCAACCGTCCTTTTAATGTTAATATTAATGTTAATGTTAATATTAATGTTAATATTAATGTTAATAATAATGTTAATATTAATGTTAATGTTAATATTAATATTTATTTTTATTTTTATATTAATGTTAATGTTAATGTTAATATTAATTTTAATGTTAATTTTAATGTTAATTTTAGTATTTAACATTAATATTAACATTATTATTAACATTAATATTAACATTAACATTAATATTAACATTAATATTAATATTAAATGGACGGCTGAGAGTGAGAGAAATTTTTAGAAAATTTTCTAAGGGGGGCTTTTGATCCGCTTCCTATATATATATATATATATATATATATATATATATATATATATATATATATATATATATATATATATATATATATATATATATGGGAGCGGATCAAAAGTCCCCCTTAGAAAATCTCCTAAAAACCTCCCTCACTCTAATTCGTAATATTAATGTTAATATTAATGTTAATGTTAATGTTAATATTAATGTTAATGTTAATATTTTTTTTATTTTTTTTATATTAATGTTAATGTTAATATTAATGTTAATATTAATTTTAATGTTAAGTTTAATGTTAATTTTAGTATTTAATGTTGATATTAACATTAATATTAATATTAACATTAATATTAACATTAATATTAACATTAAATTACGGATTAAAGTGAGGGTTTTTTTTAGGGGATTTTCTAAGGCGGGTTTTTGATCCGCTTCCTATATATATATATATATATATATATATATATATATATATATATATATATATATATATATATATATATGAGGAGGGATCTATATCCCCTCACTTTTGTATTCCCTCTTTCACATCCGTTGGATCTTGTTTAAGTTATCTAATCTTAACCATTGAAAAATCAACAGTTAAGATTAGATGCTTAAAACAAGATTCAATGGTTGTTATCATGGGATGCTTGGGGGATGCAAAAGTGAAGGGATGTTGATCCCTCCTCTCTCTCTCTCTCTCTCTCTCTCTCTCTATATATATATATATATATATATATATATATATATATATATATATATATGGTGATGCTATTAGCACTCCTAAAATTTTATTCGACACTCCTCTTAAATTTTTTTAACGATCAAATTCCAAATCTATTCCTGCATTAAATATGACATTAATTTGTGCATGTATGGAGGGAGGAGTGTAGGATGACATTTTAGGAGTGCCAATAATGTTAATGCATGGAGTGGAATTTGAATGTTAAAAAATTAAAGAGGAGTGTCGAATGACATTTTAGGAGTGCTAATAACAGCACCATATATATATATATATATATATATATATATATATATATATATATATATATATATATATATATATATATATATATATATATATATATATATATATATATACGGTCACCTGCTATATAGAGGAACAACACTGTTTGAACCACTCATATCCAAAATTCAGAGAAAGATTAATGGGTGGCAGTCGCACCTGTTGTTGATCGGTGGTAGGCTCATTCTGCTGAGACATGTCCTCTCCTCAATGGCAATCTTCATACTTTCGGCCAGCTCGCCCCCTCTAAAAAAAATTGTTATACTCTATCGAGCACTCCTTCAGTTGCTTCCTTTGGGGCGACCAACCGGAGCGCTCGCGTAGGCATTGGTTGCGGTGGGAGGAAGTAGCACGTCCCATTCACGAGGGAGGGCTTGGTGTTCGTCGCCTGCAGGAGGTGGCAGCGACTTTAGCAGTCAAGCAGTGGTGGCGGCTGAGGTCGACGGAGTCCCTTTGGGGCCGCTACTTGAAGGCATCCTATTTTTCGCACGTGCACCCGACGGTCGCAGAGGCCAACAGCGCCGCCTCGCCGGTCTGGCAGAGGCTGCTATCGGGGCGGGATTTAGGCGAGCTCTGGATACGCCTCACAGTCGGGAGAGAAGCAGACGTCTTTCACGAGACTTGGTGCGGCGACTCCCTGATCTCCTCTCCTCCCCTGCACTCTCTCGAAGGCGCCTCCCCGAACATCGAGCAGATCCATCACCTTTGGGATGGAGCAGCTCAGGGCTGGGACTACACCAGGATGTCATGACAGTTGGGAGCTGAGGTGGCTCCAAGGATCAGAGGCGCAGGCATTGGTATCTCAGACCAGCCGGACTCGCTGTCTTGGTCGCTTTCCTCCCCAGGTAGCTTCACAGTAGCGTCGGCATGGTCGATTTCTCGTGTTGTGCGCCAGGGCCCTCAACTTCCTTTTCGTCTTGGCACAATTGGATTCCAATCCAATGGTCCATACTGCTATGGAGATTGATGCGGCACAAGTTGCCGACGGATGACGTGCTGCGCAAGACGGGCTTCACTATTACATCCCGATGTCACTGCTGCATCGAGCCGTCTGTCGAGATGATCGATCACATATTTTATGAGGGCGAGATAACCACGAGGGCCTGGAGCCATTTCCAGACGGTTTGCAACATTGGGGGCTCCTCCGGTAACCTTCTTTACAGGATGCTCCTTTGGGGGAGCAGAGGACAATCGCACACTCAGATCGACACCACATCGACGATTGTTTGGGTTCTTTGGAAGAACCATAACAAAGAGAGGTATGAAGGGCTCGGGTGGCCTCCTCACTTACTCATTCGTGAGATAGCTCGGCAATTCTCCAAAGCGTGGTTGAGTAAACGCGGAGAAGCGGAACCCTTCCCCGAGTTTATCAGCCAATTGCTAGGCAGTTAGTTTCCTTTTATAGTTTTGGTTCCTTTGCTTCTTTCTCTATACCGGCAGAGGTCTTCTCTTTTTTGTGACCCGCCATTTTGTTACCCATTGTGGTCTTTTCATTTATGCAAATATATATATATATATATATATATATATATATATATATTAAAACTCCCTCGATTTATTAATGACGGCTCAAAAAATCGAAGCCAGACCACGTGTACAAGGTGCAAAATGCCGAAGCCTATACAAGTATACCACCAAAAGGAAGAAAGAGGGGGCGCGACGAGACAACCGCCGAGAGCTAGGGGTTAAGCACTGACCATAATGCTCTCGGACTGTGGGAGCACATAGTGCTCCGCTTGCGGCATTGGCGGAAGACTTCCCGAATGAGCTGGTCGACAGAGTAAAGGTGACCTTCGTATCTCGCCTTGTTGCAATTTTTCCAAATCGCCCACGTAGCGGCCGCTGCGACGATCTGGTGGCCATGAAAGGCCAAACTCTAGGAGGCTGCTAGATCGTGGAAGCGTCCACCACCCGGCTCGATACTGAATAGCTGGTTAAGGGTTCTCCATATACTGCCTGGCAGGCTCCCCTGACAGAAGATGTGGTCGATAGTCTCCATTTGACGCTCAGAGCAGCAAGAGCAAGCTGATGCTAAGCTGATCCCGATGGTGTTGAGGATGTCGTCTGTAGACAATTTCTTTCTGATGGCTCTCCACATAAGGAAAGACCACTTCTTAGGGATGCAGGTATGCCAATAGTGCGCAATGGAGTGGTACTGCTGCCCGGCTCCCTGGGCAGCGATCCTCGCCGACCTTACTAAAAATGTCCCCGATGCCTCTAGCGTCCATCTCAGCGCATCAGTCTCACCACCGATGCGTAACCCGCTCCCTCGGATGCTGTCCGTCGTTTCGTTACCGGACCATTCACGAATCTTGTCCCAGTTCTAGTCATCCGTAATGGGGTTCCACAAGTCTCTAATCCTACTGTCTCTCGGGGCCTCCGTGAGACTCGGGATCATGCTATCCCCAACCCATCTCTCCAGGAAAGGGTCCGAATCGCCCGCACCCAATTGGAGTCTCATCGCGGGCTCGGCCAGGTCTCGCCCGATAAGGATGCGACGCCAAGCCGCTGAGGATCTGCAGTTGGATATGGCCATAGAAGGGTGGGTTTGTTTAAAATACCCGGCCTTCATAAACCTGCTCCATAAGTTGTTGCTCGTGCGGATTTCCACCACAATTTCATCGAGAAAACTTTAACGATGTGAGTGACTTTGGTAAAACCCAGATCCCCTATGCCAATAGGGAGAGCCATAGAATCCCAGCTAGTCCAGTGATGCTTATCTAGGCCGTTGTTATGCCCCCAGAAGAAATTGCAAAAGGTCTGTTCGATCGAAGACAAAACCTTCTTAGGTGGCGAACATGCAGCCAGAGTATGGATGGGGATGGAGGTGAGCACGTGATTGATAAGGATCATCTTGCCACCTGGGGATAAGGTGGCATTATGCCACCCTTCAAGTTTCTTTCTGATTCTAGTGGTCAACTTCTCAAAGATGCCAATGTTGGATCTTCCGTACACAAGAGGGCAACCGAGATAGTTGAACGGAGGATGAGCAACGAAAAAGGATGTTAAGTTGGAGAGATTGATTGCGTGCTCTCTACTGGTGTTGTGGTGTGCGTAGATAACGCTCTTTGAATGATTGATCTTCTGGCCGGAGCATCTAGAGTATCTCTGCAGTGTGTTGTGAACCACTGCCACCGCTCCTTCGTCCCCGGAGGAGAAGATGAGTAAATCGTCTGCGAAGGCCAGATGGGTGATGATAGGGCAGCCGCTGGATGTGTGATAGTGCTGGAAGTTAGGGGTGTTGACCATGTTGTTAAGGTTCCTACTCAAGGCATCAGCTGCTATGATGAAGACAATGGAAGATAGAGGGTCGCCCTATCTAACCCCACGATGGGATTTGAAGAACCCTTCGGTGTGGCCGTTGATGACCATGGGGAACCACGAGTTGCTGATGGATCTCCACACGATGTTGGTCCAAGTTTTCGAGAATCCGAAAGCTCTGAAAACCCAGATCATGAATTGCCAATCCAGTCTGTCATAAGTTTTCTCCATATCAATTTTGACAGCGATGTTGTCCCCTCTCACTGGAAATTTCATGCAGGTGATTAGCTCTTGGGCCAGCATAATGTTGTACTGGATGTTCCTCCCGCGACCAAACCCGCTTTGCTCCTCCGAAATAATTTTAGGGAGAATTTCTGCCATTCTGGTAGCGATGATCTTGGAGATGATCTTGTTGGTGAAGTTACAAAGGCTGATTGGACGAAAGTCGCGAAAGGACTCCGGGTTATCTTTTTTAGGGATAAGGATCAGATTGGCACTAGAAATGGCTTTGGGGTATGTATCCCCTTCGAAGAAAGTGATAGCCGCTTCGGTGATGTCTTGCTTGATAATATCCCAACATGTACGAAAGAATACCCCCGAAAAGTCGTCCAGGCCTGCGCACTGTGCTCGTTCAGAGCCCACACAGCATCTTTAACGTCCTGGGTGTTGACACAAAGTCACAGTCAACCAAATATCGATAACATTGACTAAATAATACTTGTAATAATTCAATACGACACACGACGTCCACATCAAGCTCAAGTCAGACGACAGCCCAGTCTTTGCAATTCAGTTATATATGAGTCTGTATTTTATACTTTTATTGAGTCTAGACTGTTTTAAACTGTGTCATACTGAGCTCTTGAGACTTGACCAAAAGCCTACCTAAATCCATAAACTCACCATCCAGAAATAAGCCCACAGGTCCCTTAGAACCATTCTGTGCTCTGGAGACAGAGTTCGGGCCGAACTCTGCCTCCACACAGAGTTCGGGCCGAACTCTGTCCCCTTAAAATCAGCAACCTAATTTTTAGGGTTAGTTGGTTGCAAGTTGTCCAACGGCCAAATATTTAAAATTTCTACCCGAATTCTGGCCGAATTCTGCCTATAAAAACCTATAAAAAGGCCAAGAATTCTCTCATTTCACATCATCCAATCTTCTCTTCTCTTCTCTCTTGAAGCTCAACTAAGCCATACCCTTCCCATCTACTAGCCACAAGCATCCTAAGTCTCGAGTGCTCAGCATCTCTCAGTTAGGAGTCTTGTGCAAGAGTTGAAGAAGTCGCTTGGAGAATTCCAAGCAATCGCCACTGCGATACTTTGTAAGAAGTTGACGTGCTCTTCTGAAGAAAAGGCACGGGTTATAAACTACTATTTCACAAATAGTAGATTTAATCCTGAGCTAGAGTTCTCAGGCCTGGACTAGTCCTCCACGAGGGAAACCAGGTTAAAATTGGCTGTGTTTGCGTATGCTCTCTTTCTTCTCACTTTAAATTCCGCATTTACTCTGATTAGTTTTGTTTGTGATAGAGTTGAATTTTTTAATTGGTTATTATCTCTATAAACTCTATTCACCCCTCCTCTAGAGTTGCCATCTGTTCTTCAATTGGTATCAGAGCTCTGTTCTCTTTACAAGGATTTACATCCTAGAGCTGATCTATGGCAACCACACAATCCTTGATTTCCAATCACGGTGAAAGATAGTCCACTCATAGGCCTCCCCTATTTGATGGAACTAACTACACGTATTGGAAAACAAGGATGAGTTTTTATCTCAAGTCTCTAGACTTTGACCTGTGGACTATCGTCACTGACGGTTACAAAAAGCCCGCCAGGATAGTTATCAACGGTGATCTCATTGAGAAATCACATGACAAATATTCTGACGAGGAGAAGAAACAGGCAAGTTTAGACGCGAGAGCTATTAATACTTTATTCTGTGCTATAGACAGGAATGAGTTCAACAGGGTATCCACATGCACCACATCCCACGAAGTATGGAAGCTTCTAGAAGTGACGCATGAAGGAACCACCCAAGTCAAGGAATAAAAAATAAGCCGTCTCACTCAAGAATACGAGGCCTTCAAGATGAAGCCAAACGAGACGATCACGCAGATGTTCACAAGATTCCTCGACATCATCAACCCCCTGTCCTCGCTTGGAAAACAATATTCAAATCACGAGAAGATTCGCAAGCTACTTAGGGGGTTACCATAAATTTGGAACCCTAAGGTGACAGCCATCATAGAAGGAAACGATCTCACAACCATGTCCATAGAAACCTTGATGGGAAAGCTAATGACTCATGAGCTTGACCTCAAGGACTTCGAAGAGCCTGCTCCTAAGGCTAAGGAGATCGCACTCAAAGCTCACCGACGGAGGGCTGAACCCGAAGAGACGGATGATGACAACTCAGAAGATGATGATCAAGCCCTCATGGTTCGCAACTTCAAGAAATTCTTTCGCTTCAACCGAAGAAAGAAGGAACCACAAGAAGATGAAGAAGAAGAGCCTACTTGCTACGGTTGCAAGAAGACGGGGCATGTCCGAAAAGACTGTCCATTCTCAAAAAAAAGCAACCGCTATGAGAAGCCATACAAGAAGACCTCTTCAAAGAAATATGCCAACACAAGCATCTGGCATGAAAGCGATGCTAGTGACTCCGAGAAAGAAAAGAACTCTCCTCAAGATACGGCTAATATTTGCCTAATGGCAACATCCGACAAGGTATCTAACGAAACTCTTGACGACGTCACTTTTGATGAACTTGGCGATGCTTTCACTGATTTACTTAGTGACCATAAAAAGGTCATTGGTAAATACAAACAAGCCAAGGACAAAATCAAAAGTCATGAAGTTGAAATACAAAGACTTTCTCTTTTACTTGATAATATTAGAGACACTGCACCCACGGATGTCACTGATGAGGTATCTAAGCTTAAAATAAGCTTACATGATGTCGAGACACGTATTGAGCAACAAACACAAGAAATCACAACGCTCAACACGGAGCTTGCAGAAGAAAAGAATAGACACAAGATCACTATTACTAAGTTGCATGGTTTGAATGCTAAGATTACTGAATTGTAAGCTGTCTCTAAGAAACTAGAGACTAAATTGGGAAAACAGGTTGCTCAACCTCAAACCCAATCACATGAGACACACACAAAGCATGACACTACTCATACTAGTAAACCACGTCATACTCATGCTGCTCACAATCATGCTTACATATACACACAGTTTCACAAACCTCATGTACGTAGAAATAATCATCATATGTCACATAAACATCATGCTACACACAGTCATCATCATGTTACACAAAGACACAATCAACATCACTCCACATATAGACAATCTTATCATGTCATGCCATATAGACAATCTCATCATGCCATGCCATATAGACAATCTCATCATACCATGCCATATAGACAACATCACCATGCCATGCCATATCAACATCATCACCATGCTGAATCTACATATCATCAATATTCTTATAGACATCATCAGCATGCTCCTAATGTGAATAGAAATGCTACATGCACTTATTGTGGTCTACATGGACACATATCACCACAATGTAGAATCAGAAGATTAGTTGATAAAAAGATATATGTATGGTTTCCAAAAGCTAACTTTTCAGGACCCTCAAGCACTTGGGTACCAAAGGTCACATCTACTCTTGATGTAGGTGGACCTTCCATCCTCAACTAAGAGTAAGTGGATTCTCGATAGTGGATGCTCGCGGCATATGACGGGAGACGCACATCTTTTCGCATCGCTATCGATAAAGAGAGAAGGATATGTATCATTCGGAAATAACCTAAAAGGGTATATTATAGGTAATGGTGTTATTGGCTATCCTTCCTCTCCCGTAATAAAGGATGTCTGTCTAGTGACCGAGTTAAAGCATAACTTGCTCAGCATCAGTCATCTTGCTGACCATGGTTATGACATTAACTTTGGACAAAACAAATGCCTTATATATGATAGGTCAACAGGAGATATTGCTTTTGAAGGGGTAAGAGAGGACAATATTTATATTTTCTATTTGTCTCTAGATACTAACCATGCAGGTAGATGCCTATATGCTCACAAAGACGAATGGTTACTATGGCACCAGCGTCTTGGTCATGCCAACATGGATACTATATCCAGGCTATCAACCAAGAAGCTAGTTAGAGGATTGCCCAACATCACATTCAAAAAGGACACCGTATGTGCCGAATGTGAATTGAATAAGGCAACCAAATCATCTTTCCATTCCATAAACTCTGTAAGCACTACTAGACCCCTGCAACTACTTCATATGGATTTATTTGGTCCTAGTAGAGTAGCCAGTCTTGGTGAAAAACTCTATGCATTTGTTATTGTTGATGATTTTTCAAGATTTACTTGGATTTTCTTTCTTACTTATGAAAGTGATGCTATTTCAGTTTTTAAGATTTTTGTCAAGAAAGTTCAAAACGAAAAAGGCTACATGATCACTCGAATCCGAAGTAATCATGGAGGCGAATTCGAAAATTCTGATTTTGAAAAGTTTTGTGATTCCAATGGTTTTGATCATGAGTTTTCTTGTCCTAGAACTCCCCAACAAAATGGTGTTGTGGAGCGGAAGAATAGGACTCTTGGCGATATGGCTAGAGTCATGTTAAACAAGTTTTTACTTTCGAAATACTTTTGGGCTGAAGCTGTCAGTACAGCATGCCACATTTTAAATAGGGTACTTATTCGTCCTATTACGAAAAAGATACCCTATGAGCTTTGGTTTGGGAGAACTCCAAATGTTTCTTATTTTAGAGTTTTTGGCTGCAGATGTTTAATCCTTAACACCAAAGACAACTTAGGCAAATTCGATGCCAAAGCTGACGATGGTATTTTCCTTGGCTATGCCGCCAAGAGTAAAGGATATAGAGTTTTTAACAAACGCTCTTTAATTGTGGAAGAGTATACAAATGTGACTTTTGATGAAGATAACAGTGCAGCAGCTACTCTTGATGATGATGTTGAACCATCAACGTCTACTCCAATGAACACCACAACCGAAACAAATTCTCTGGAAAGCTTGCCTAAGAAATTCTCTTTCAAGCCTTCTCATCCAGAAAATTTGGTAATCGGTGAGGTTTCACGAGGAGTAACTACTAGATCATCATTAAGAGACTCTATTGCTAGCACTGCCTTTATTTCACAAATTGAGCCTAAAAATATTTCAGAAGCTTTCAATGATGAATTTTGGATTTCTGCTATGCAAGAAGAACTCAACCAATTCGAGAGGAGCCAAGTATGGGAACTCGTTCCTAGACCGGCTAATCACTCAATTATTGGTACTAAATGGATTTTTAGAAACAAAGTAAATAAAGATGGTTCAGTCACACGCAACAAAGCTCGTTTAGTAGCCCAAGGATACAACCAAGAGGAAGGTATCGACTACGATGAGACATATGCTCCTGTTGCTAATTAGAATCCATTCGGATGCTTTGTGTATTTGCAAATTTTCAAAATTTTAAATTATTTCAAATGGATGTTAAAAGTGCTTTCTTGAATGGTTTTATTAAGGAGGAAGTTTATGTAAAACAACCCCTTGGCTTTGAAAATCACAAATTTTCCGACCACGTGTTCAAGTTAAAGAAAGCGCTATACGGCCTCAAACAAGCCCCCAGAGCTTGGTATGAACGGCTTAGCAACTTCTTACTTGAGAAAGGTTTTTCAAAAGGGAAAATTGACACTACACTTTTCATAAAGTCTTTGAAGGACACTATTCTTTTAGTTCAAATATATGTAGATAATATTATTTTTGGTTCTACTGATGAAACCCTTTGTCAAGATTTTGCCAAGAGTATGCAGACCGAGTTTGAGATGAGCATGATGGGAGAGCTCAACTACTTTCTTGGGCTGCAAGTCAAACAAATGTCAAATGGAACCTTCATCTGTCAGTCGAAGTATACAAAGGACATGCTGAAGAAATTCGACCTTGATAACGTCAAACCAATCAGCACTCCTATGGCTACTTCAACCAAGCTTGAACCAGATGATAGCGGCAAACCCGTAGATCAACGTAAGTATCGAGGTATGATAGGCAGTCTACTCTATCTTACTGCTAGTCGCCCTGATATAATGTTTAGCGTTTGCCTGTGTGCTAGATATCAAGCAAATCCTAGGGAATCACACATGACCGCAGTTAAGCGTATCTTTAGATACCTTAAAGGTACGGTTACAGTGGGCCTATGGTATCCCAAGTCAACATCATTTGACCTCATTGGTTACTCTGATGCTGATTTTGCGGGATGCAAGGTTGACCGCAAAAGTACGAGCGGTACGTGTCATTTATTAGGAAAGGCTTTAGTCTCTTGGTTTAGCAAAAAGCAGAATTCTGTCGCACTATCCACAACAGAAGCTGAATACATAGCAGCTGGGCGTTGTTGTGCACAAATTCTGTGGATGAAGCAAACCTTTGAAGACTATAATTTATCTTTCATGCATATTCCTATCTTTTGTGACAATACTAGTGCTATAAACTTGACTAAGAACCCTATTTGTCACTCACGCACAAAGCACATTGAAATTTGACACCACTTTTTGCATGATCATCAGCAAAATGGCACGATTAACTTAGAATTTATTGACACTGATCATCAGTTAGCTGATTTCTTCACAAAGCCATTATCCGAAGAGCGCTTCTATTTCCTTTGTCGTGAACTTGGAATTTTAGATGAAGCCGTCATAAATTAAAATACACCTGCGTAAATATCGATTATATTGTTATTCTCTTATGATGAACTTGCTATGAGTACAAGCCGAAAGGGCCCTTCTGACAACAAGGCGTAAAAGCCTAAGCGACACGGTGCACTAGTCCTCAGGACTACCGCTAGCTGGGATCCGGCCCCTGCAGCTAACTCATGGCAAATTCAGAATATTGAATTATAATATAACTCCTTGTTTATTATACGGTACATTTTGATTTATCACTTGCTGATATGCTATTTTTTAATTTCATATTGCTATCTTTCTACTTCTACTATCTGGTTTATTGAAATTCTTAATCATTTATCTTTATAACTTATCTTGATTTCCCATACTTAACCAATTTTTCATCCTTTCAGTCTAATTTCAGTTCTGGGACAAGAACCCAGAATTCGGGCCGAACTCTGCCCTTACAAGAGTTTGGGCCGAGTTCGGCCTCCCTGTTCCAGAATCGGGGACAGGTTCCAGCCGTTGATCAAAACTTGATCCAATGGTCCTGATTCACTCCGACCAAGAGAAATCCTTTCCTTATATTCGGTTTCTCTTCCTCCTCCCTCTTTCTTACCACCTTTTCTTCTTCTCCGCCACTATTTTCTCAAAACCCTAACCCTAATTTCTTCTCTATAGTGCTCCACTCTTTCCCAAATTCAAGGAGAAGGGCTATTTTCCAATTCTCTTTCTCTGTTCATCATTTATTTGAGGTATAACTTACTCTTCTTCTCTATTTCAATTTTCTCTACTTTGTGCTATGGCTCCTCGCTTGTTCAACCGTGGGAAGAGAATTCGGACCGAGGGAGCGTCCTCGTCGAATCCTCCTCCTCCCGTTGAGCAACCCGTTGAACAACAACAACCACCTCATCCATTGTTCAGTCCTTCACGTCCACATGATCCAAACACCTACGTCGATCGACTTTTTGTATCACTAGAAGCATCCAATAAATGGTTTAGTGATTTTCGGACACGTCCGGTGTTTGCGGGATACCCCATTAATTTCATAATTTTTGCTCAATATGAATCTATGTTTCAAGATCTTTGCCTTGATGAGCTAGTTGCTACAAATTTCGTCATCTATCGTAGCGCTATACAAATATTTTACTGCAACTTGACTCATGATGATACTCACATCTACTCACGTGTTGCGGGTATTGATATCTCATTTGATGATTTTGATTTAGCCGAATATCTTGATCTTCAAGAGCCTAATTCTTGGAAAAAACTTGTTGAAGCTCGGTCGTTCCGTTTTCCCGACGGGACTTCCCTTGAAAGCTTCAAGGACGACTTGTGCACTCCGAACACACGTCCTCGCAAGCTTATGGCTAAATATCTTAATCCTTATTTCTATGAACTTCATCGGATTATTTTTAACACCATTCTACCCAAAGCCGGTTCTACCGATGAAATTACCTATTTTGAAATATCTGCTCTTTATCATCCTCACTTTTGTGTTCCTTTTAATCTTCCACGTACCATGATGGACTGGATGATTAACTGTAGGAAGAAACCACGAGCCTTGGTTTATGCCTTATATCTTCCTATGGTCTTTCGTGCATTCCATGTACCTCTTGATGATTGTCCTTTCTTGCCTGCTCCTGCCTTCTTATCTAAGGCACGACGACTTCAGGCAGTCGTAGCCTCTCCTGCCACTTATGAGCATTCCGATGATGAGGAGCCCGACGCCCCTCCACTTGGACAGGATGTGCCACCTCCTCCTGCTACTCTTGACTCCATCCAGACCATGCTCCGAGATCGCTTTACCTTAGAGGACGATCGCTGGACTCAGATGGACTACCGTACTACCCTGCAGATGAGTGCACTCAGTAACTCGCTGCACGATATTCGGTTTCCATGTCACGTCATCCTTCTATGCCCATTCCCATGGAGCGGGATCCCGGTCGCGAGGGATATCGCATTGACGATCCCTGGGTCATGCGCTACCTGGATCCGGATGCTGCTATTGTGGACCCCAGCCGTTCCTTCACTGATCCTTCCGACTCTGCTGGGCCTTCTCGTGCTCCATGATGGAGATGGCTTCCACCAGATGATGCTGCTGCTGATCATAGTTTATGTTTTATGCTTTCCAGTTTTTCAGTTGTTTAGTTGGATTTATATACTTGGTTATGTTTTAGTTGTGATGACTCTTATGATTACTCTTTATGTTTTAGTTGTGATGACTCTTATGATTATCATAGATCTCTTACTCTCTGCTCGTTATATTCGTTAATATGTAATTTCTTCTCTTTTGGTGTGTTTGCCCATTATTACTTGCTTATATTGCTAAATGCCAAAAGGGGGAGCGATTTGTATATTGTATTCAATTTTGTTTTTGTATATATGTGCTTTTGGTACTTTTTGGGAGATATTCCTTATCAGGTCAACAGGTTCAATGCATCATTTACGGGGGACCTATTTTATTTAGCTCGACACCGATTATGGGGGAGCTATGCTTTTGTCATTGACTGTGTCCAGGTATGAATATTGAATATACAATTATTATTTTGTCAATTATCAATATGGAGGAGATTGTTGACACAAAGTCATAGTCAACCAAATATCGATAACATTGACTAAATAATACTTGTAATAATTCAATACGACACACGACGTCCACATCAAGCTCAAGTCAGACGACAGCCCAGTCTTTGTAATTCAGTTATATATGAGTCTGTATTTTATACTTTTATTGAGTCTAGACTGTTGTAAACTGTGTCATGCTGAGCTCTTGAGACTTGACCAAAAGCCTACCCAAATCCATAAACTCCACCATCCAAAAATAAGCCCACAGGTCCCTTAGAACCATTCTGTGCTCTGGAGACAGAGTTCGGGCCGAACTTTGCCTCCACACAGAGTTCGGGCCGAACTCTGTCCCCTTAAAATCAGCAACCTAATTTTTAGGGTTAGCTGGTTGCAAGTTTTCCAACGGCCAAATATTTGAAATTTTTATCCGAATTCTGGCCGAATTCTGCCTACAAAAATCCTATAAAAAGGCCAAGAATTCTCTCATTTCACATCATCCAATCTTCTCTTCTCTTCTCTCTTGAAGCTCAACTAAGCCATACCCTTCCCATCTACTAGCCACAAGCATCCTAAGTCTCGAGTGATCAGCATCTCTCAGTTAGGAGTCTTGTGCAAGAGTAGAAGAAGTCGCTTGGAGAATTCCAAGCAATCGCCACAGCGATACTTTGTAAGAAGTTGACGTGCTCTTCTGAAGAAAAGGCACGGGTTGTAAACTACTATTTCATAATAGTGGATTTAATCCAGAGCTAGAGTTCTTAGGCCTGGACTAGTCCTCCACGAGGGAAACCAGGTTAAATCGGCTGTGTTTGCGTATGCTCTCTTTCTTCTCACTTTAAATTTCGCATTTACTCTGATTAGTTTTGTTTGTGATAGAGTTGAATTTTTTAATTGGTTATTATCTCTATAAACTCTATTCACCCCCCCTCTAGAGTTGCCATCTGTTCTTCACTGGGCTGTAGGTGGACGTTCCAACTGGGCGTTGTCGGTTCCGTTAATAAGGAGGGGGATTTGGTCTAGGAAGGATCTATTTTTGTGAACAGTCTCTTTGGAGAATAATTTGGAATAGAAATCCGTGACAGCCTCTTGGATGCTCTTTTGGTCGGTAATGATGTTCCCGTTGTCATCAGCTGTTCGGTGAATCGAAAGCTTCTGTCTGCGTCCGTTAACACAGGCATGAAAGTACTTCGAGTTTTTATTTCCCTCGCTGTCCCATTTCAACCTCGCTTTCTGCTTCCATAAATCAGTCTCCACTTTGATCCTGAATTTAAGCATAGCCTTGGTGAGGTTGAGGGCTCTCCTGGCCGCTAAGGAGCGATCCGTGACGACCATGGCTTCGGCTCGGGTGACGTCGTCCTCCGCAATCCGAACGGCTTGAAAGATGTCCCCGTAGGCAAGTTTGTTCCAATTAGACAAGGCTTTCCTCGTAGCCTTAAGATATATATATATATATATAATATATATATATATATATATATATATATATATATATATATATATATATTTTATATATATATATATATATATATATATATATATATATATATATATATATATTCAAAAACAAATGTGTGTGTATATATATATATATATAATATATATATATATATATAATAAATATATATATATTATATATTATATATTATATATATATATATATATATATATATATATATATATATATATATTATATATATATATATATATATAGATATATATATATATATATATATATATATATATATACACACATTTGTTTTTGAATATATATTTTTGAATATATATATAATATATATATATATATATATATATATATATATATATATATATATATATATATATATATATACAAAAAAAAAAAATATATATATATATATACAAAAAATTTGCTACAACGAAATTATTTTTAATAAAATTAACTAAAACAAAAGAACTTGCTGGAAAAATTATATATATATATATATATATATATATATATATATATATATATATATATATATATATATATATATATATAAAATAGGTCCAATTTGCTAAAATGTAAAGGCCCGAACCACTGGCCCATGAAACTGAACCAACTGAAAATCGAACTGTTTTAATTCGGTTAAGTATTGTTCGATTTTCATAAAAAATGGTTCAGTTATCGGTTTTTGAAATTACGGGTTTTAATTTTCCCAAAATTGGTCCGGTTTGAACCGAACTGATGCTCACACATACTTCTATCTTCTCCTGTCTGTGTCAAATCATCTTTTCGGTTGTATCCTTCACCATAGACAACATCTTTAACCTTGGTGTCAAGGGCAAGTACATCGAATCGATTGACTGTCCTACACCGACAGTCTTCCCTGAACCGATTGTCTTATAGCGATTATGTCAACAAAATCTACATCTGACTTCATCCTTATCGTCATTGTAGTACAACATGCACTCATTTTGAAATTGATCAATCTTTTCGTATTCCAGCTAGAGCGATCTCACCATTCTCTAATTATGTAGGCAACTTCACATCTTCTAATAAGATCTCTATAATCAACTCTATCAGCTGATTGTAGCATTCTTATGACATATTAAAATTGAACTTAATACTTCATAGTTTGTAACCACCTCCAATGGTGAATAATCATCACAACCAATGTATAAGGAAGTTCTTGCATTCTCCAACAACTCCATGAAAGCCGCAATATCGACATTCGGTGCCTCCTCCGTATCATGATTGTTCGGATTGAAACTATAACTGCTACCTCAAAACCATGTTCAGAGTCCCATCATCGTAACCTGGCTCCGATGCTAAAGGCACGAGCTCTCCGTGTGAGGTCCACTGATAGTAATTCGAAGTGAATTCCTTCGAGTACATATGAAATATCACATCAACTTCTTCATGATATTTATGATTGCGACATTTGACATACGGACACTTGATTTTGGTGGCGTCCTTGTACTGGAGAAACACCTTGGCGAATTAGAGGAATGCTTCTACCATTTGCATGAATTCTTTTCTCGCACCGCACATGTCCCTAGTACGACATTTGTATAATCCATGAACGATGCTGCATGTAGTAATTCATATCCATTTTTAGATACTTTTGAAATGATGCATACACATTATTCGATACTGATAGTACATAGAATATGCATAAAAATAGTTATTCAAGTATGAATGGATATCAATACAAGTACTTTAGGTTACATTTTCAAATTCTACAATACATGTTACAAGTGAATTTTTTAATCCCCATGCAATGGGTGGCTCAAAATAATAACCAAACTTCTACGAGCATAATTATAGAAAGACATATAGTTATGTAACAAGGAGTTTACGGTAATTTGTTGTTAGAATTGACTTGCAAGATGGAGACAA
>JANAVB010038616.1:7678632-7696132 GCA_029216955.1 Iris pallida | reverse complement strand
AATTAACACTTTTTAATTCTAAGTGGCATTTTGCCGAACACGTGCAACGTGAGACCGATACGTGTCCGATACCGCTATCAAACGAAGTCAAAACCAAACCAAACTTCTGGGATATGTCAAGGGTACCTATATGGATGCAATTATGAAAGAAAATTCAGAATAGCTATGGTAGAAAAGGCTTTACCTATTGAGTGTCAAAAACTCAATAAATGGAGTCCCTCGGTCGTCGTGTCGGTCGATTCCCCTCAAGCAATTGCCTCTGCCTCCTCGTTAGTAATACTCCAGCAGATCCTCCTCTTCTAGAAGAGTGCAATGGAGTTCGTTTGGGGAGAAACGGACTCCGGATGAAGAAAATAGGATTTGTGGAGGAGGAGATCTATTAGGGTTTCACTTGGAGGCTACGTGCTTTCTCACAAAAGTAAAAAGAAGGGGGAAAGGCTGCTGTGGCTGGCCAGGGGGTAGGGGGTGTTAGGTTAGGGTTTGCACATGGGCCTAGGCTCTCTAATTGCTAACAAAGCCCAAGTCAAAAAGGATTAAAAAGGCTTAATGCAAAAATGACTTAAAAATCATTTAAACCACTCCAAAAATAGAGATTAAATCTAAATAATTTTTAAAAACCAAAATGTGAATTTTAATTACATTATTAGGCTTCTAGTGAAGGTTAACTAAGGTCAAACTACTTATACTACCAAGTCACCAGTCTACAACCAATCAAATCACACTGCAATCAATCTAATTAATAAATAGATAAAAATTCAAATAAAAATCATAAAAATTCAAATAATCACAATTACTAAAATACCTTTGAAATTGAAAAGTGAGTGTGACAGAAAGGTATTTGGAAATGTATACCTAATATTTTTATGCGTATAAATAACTATATCCATAACCCAGATTGACAAGTCCTTATTCCAAATTTGTATGGTAACTTTTACCTAGACCTATACGATCAATTAACCATTTTTATTAAATTTGGCTTTATAATTTTAGCAACTTTAGGGCCTAGGTCATGTGTCTCATAGTTCAATCGGGACTGTCTCAAATAAGGATCGTAATAGAACAGATAAATAATGAACTCAATTGTCCTAGCTAATACTACAAAATAAGTGCAAACAATAGCATTTGACTCTCATGGCAAGTTTAACACATTGTTGCCTCGTGCCAGCTCATGTTGCATAATCACTTTCCTTATATGTTCATTATTACTCCATGAACCAATGGCACCATGCATGATTTCACAAGGAATATCAACCAATTTATAATAAAAATACATCTATACTTAATAAGATTCAAGTTTTCAACAACATTGCACTCACCCAACACATCTACAAAAAAAAATTCCTACCCAAATAAACACAACGACAAAGAAATAGACATTTATTAGCATAGGTAGGTTAAACTTGCCGATCTTCCTCTAATAGATTGCTACCTTGACCAAGCCAAGTGCTACAGTATAATTGTTCACTGTTTCTTTAGACACTCTGCTTGATGACACTTCTAATCGGAAAGCTAGTCATCGATTTTATTATAGAATACCAAAATGTGAGCACAACCATTCAAATACTCTTATTCTACCATCTCCCGTGATTAATTTCTATTCATAGAACTAATAGCATAAGTACTGTGTGAGGCTTCATGCTTTATTTGGAAATGCCTTAACGACCTCGAATGGTAGTCCTATTAACTGAACAACCGCCAATAGGTAAATCCCAACTCACCAAGTACTTAAGTTTATTGAAAATCGAAGGACAAATTCTAGGATAGATATTTATATAGTTTTAGAAATTGTAATATTAAATATTAATCATTAATTAACGTCCAGGAAACTAAAGGGAATTTTTACAACAAAATCTGAGACGGGGTTTCAAAAGACATATTTATAATGAGCAATGTTATATACTTATGTAAAAAGAAAATGTAGTGGGTTGCAATTATAATAGCAATCTTCTATTATATTTGGAATCAAGTGTAAGCATATCTATATTCAACTTATGTACTGCAATCTCCAGCTTAAACCATTGAATTTTACCACTTAGTAAATGAAATTACTTGTCTAAAGGGGAAAAACATGATAAAACTTACACTTCCCGTATTAAACATACACCAAAAAAAAAAAAGAAAATCTTGAATCAAACTAATATTTTCCTCCACAGTCAAAATGTTATATTCTTTTGGACAAAGCTAGCCAAAATTCCAGAAAAAACCATGTCTTCTACACGTTGCCACTTCCTGTGAGATGTATATTTTCTCATGTAACACAAGTGAAGGTATTAAACACATAGAGAACTTAACATGAGAAACGTATTAGGGATGGGTTTTCCTCCACAGTCAAGTAAAGATATCAATCAGAAAATAGGCCTAAGAATAATGGAAGAGCAAGTAACCCCCTTGGTACTGATTAGAAGTCCTTTGCCTATAATTTGCCCTATACTAACACTTATAATAGGAGCAATTAGGGATATGGTTACCGACGAGGGGGGTAACTGATCGGAGGTGGCCTCAGGTGTAATGCCCCGGCCCACTCAGCTCAATCGGAGGAATCTAAACGCCAATGACATTCGAACAAAGCCATGCAACGGCTACTCGAAGACCCGCCTGGTCGAGGCAACTCCTCGCTCAGGTGGGTGGCTTCGGTGAACTTGCCTCAGCTTGGCCTTCACATTAATAAAACAAAAGTTTTCAAATGCACAAGTAGGCTTAATAATAAAAGAGGCGAATCCACATAACTAAGGGAATAATCCTAAGTCGGGTTGGATTGAGTTAGAATATGGAAAGGTTCCATTGTCGGCTTAGGAGTACCGCACGTCGTGCTTTCAAAATGACACTCGATTCTTCATCCCGTGTCTTAGGAGAAGAAAAGTTGGTCTAAATTGTCACAAAGCTATAAACTTAGTCTAAATCATAGGTGTCACACGTATAGATGCTTGATAAAGCAAGCACGGTCCCATCGTCCAAGGCTTGGCATAGCCTTTGCTCGTCCCATGGGTTAAGTTGTATCACACAGCTTGTGGTATAAGTCTAGGCATCCAAAGAACTTGGTTGTTCAAGTCAAACGTGTGCACGACACGTTTCCACGATGCGAGACTTGACATAGCCTTTGCTCGTTAAGTTGTTGCACGACCAAGTTAGGCAAAGTTATGCTGGGCTATCGAAGTCATAGCAAGTACTGTCCTATATTTTCTGCGGTTGTCAAGTCACATAGTCCCACAATCTTAAGGCTCATCATATAAAGTATGACTTGGGCGATAATGTCGCATAGAACACAAGTCAGTCTAAGGCACGAGCTATGGTCGGTTCAAGGATAAGTATGCCACGGTCTATGGGTCACGAAGGAAACACGTTTATCCAGGTCTATTTGGAAGGCTATGCAATAGCCGTTCCCCGTGTTTCAAAGAATAGAAAAGTTTACGCGACCGTTTGTCACCGAGACTGGTCCCGTGGCTTGGGAGTGTCGCATGAAGAATGAAAAGTATGGACTTGGATAAAGAAGTTTAAAGAAGAGAAAGAAAGTTGTATCATCTGCAGGCCATGCATTTACGTCGAGTCTATAAGTTGTCGTAGGTGCATGGTCACGGACAACTTGTCGACAAGGTATAATCTTCCTCAACCTGATCGCCGGGGCCACGGGATCATGTCGTTCCTGGGGAAAGCGAGTTGGCTAAAGTATGATGCTAGATGAATCGCATAAAAATTTGGAGCTTCCACGGGCTAGCTACCCATTGGATGATCGTCGTCTATCCTCAGTCAAGTATCAAATAACTTGACATTGTTAGTGACCTTTCATATAGATAAGTTGCTGTACTAAGCGGCAATGCAACATGCACGGCATCGTTCGAATTAGAGATAGCGTAAGCACGGCACAACTTGAGTTAAGAAGGTGTGCACGGTTGCAACACCATTATGGAGCCTAAAATTTGGCTATAGCAAAGACACGTGCTTCGGCACGAGATACGGTGTAGAGTATTAAGTCATTGGCATAGAGTTGCATAAGTCGGACTTGAGTCGTTTCGAGTTAAGTCAAAAAGGGCCGTAAGGCATATTTGGTTAAGTCATACTAAGTTGCGAGGTACGGCTTCGATATTGAAGCACGAACCAAGTCGATGCACGAATCATATTGTTACGTCCCAAAGTATGGGTCATAAGGCAAGCACAAGTCGGCACATTGATGTTGCAAGCACGAGAATGGTTTAGAGGCAAGGATAAGGAAGTTATCAGTACGATAACACGATGACGGTCTAGAGACACAAATAGACCAAGAGTCTTTGTCCTAAAATCGATCCTAAGGCAAGAATAGAAAGACAAACATAAGGGATTATGTTGCACAAAGTAAATAAACGTGT
Organism: Iris pallida; assembly: GCA_029216955.1. Taxonomy (NCBI): domain Eukaryota; kingdom Viridiplantae; phylum Streptophyta; class Magnoliopsida; order Asparagales; family Iridaceae; genus Iris; species Iris pallida. The sequence continues at coordinate 7,691,792 of JANAVB010038616.1, read as the reverse complement.
TGGTTTTGTATGGGTGGGCAAGGAGCTCACCCCACCAGTACAGTTGAGTACTGACACCTACATAGTGTTTATGTACAGGCACAGGTAGAAGCTTGTTGGCACGGAGCTCATTTGGATGCGTCGAGGCACGAAGTTCCTTGACGTTTCGAGGCGTGCGACCGCTTGGAGTCAGAACTTATACGGGACATAATGTATCGACATCGCCTATCTGAAGCATTCGCTGGCTCGTCGATTTGTATTGAGAGATGAGAGTGAGCTGAGTGACTTGTAATCAGAGTGAAAAGTGAGCTTGAGTGAATGTAATCTTGGCTACGCGTCTTTGTAATCTTATATTTATTATCAATAAAGACTCTAATTTTGTTTTAATGCTTGTGTTGCCTTGTATATTCAATGTTTCTGCTGGGACTTCTTTGCGATGACCTCGTCACAAGATGTTGTAATCGACCGTTTCGAAACTGTCTTACACGGGCGCAAACTAGGCTCGTGTGACATCACGCCTTAGCGAGGACGATCGGTCCTACGGGACCGGGGCGTGACATAATGGTATCAGAGTATGACTTTATGTCCTTTGATTTCGATTAAATTCTTTAATTTTGATGATGTTTCACAAACTCTGATGTTTCGTAATCGATATTATTTATACACACTCTCTCAAATGTGCCACGGGATATCCATACAATAAGTCTATATATTTTGAAAAGTATCACGAAAGAAAATTTGTTGAACAAAAGTTAACTTCAAATAAGCACGGTTGGCTAAGTCGGGATGGGCATATACACCAAGAATTATGTCAACCTTAGAAAATGTCGTGTGCGAAACTCAAATTGTTTCAAATGGGTTAAAATTGACTTGACTTTAGAATACAGGATGATTGTCAATAGGGTTGCCATCAGACGATGATATCGTAATGCGATATAGATGAGCGTGCTTGGATTTTGAGGAATAATGCGAACGGAGATTCGAAATAATCAATTATGAATCGAATGATAGTTTTAAGGATTTATCGAATGACTTCAACCCTGAGTGGTGTTTGGGATAGCCTCGGAGATGTCGATCGATTGAGAATACGGGGTGCCAATGAGTCTATCAGTAAGTGTCGCAGTACGCAAAGCCTTAGAAAGTGTGTTTCAAAGTTAGTCATGACTTGATAGCTAGCATAAAATTGATTTGAACGAATTAGAAATGACGTGCATGAGATTAGGATTGTGTAAGTATAAAATACAAGAATGATTGAGTAGGAAAAATTAAATCGATGAAAAGTTAAGATATACGAATAGATGACTCGATCAAGGAAATCGATATGAATCGTATACGAAAAGTTAGCACGATTGGATGATAGCATGCACAAAAATGATTCAAATATTTGAGAATGATTCTAAGGATTTGAATAGATGTTGCTCGATGATTTGAGTTAGCATAGATCAATAATTTTTTTGAAAAAATATGTTGCTCGATGACTTAAGATAGACAGATGAACATACGTGATTTTGAGTTAAACGAATTGATTATGTAACTAGTTCGGGGGATATTAATCGAACTTGATCTTGAATGTCGAGAAGATTATCCAGTTCGGACGATAGCATCGGTTGCATGATTCGAAATTCGTTACAAATAAAGATCGTCAGGTTACGTATATCATCGATGGTATTGAGGCGTATCAAAATTCGATATGCGATAACTCGAGGGTACTCTGATTCGAGGAATGACGATCGTGTAAAGTGTTATTATTTTAATGGATGCTATACTTAGGATTTTGATTGGAATGAATGCTTGGATGAAAATGATCGTATCTTGATTTCTTCGACGATAACCACAACGTCAAAATTCTTGTCTTGCACGAGCGCAACTCTAGTCTCACACATGCATCATGCTGGACTTGGGGCAATCGTTCCGTATGAGCGCTGACATAGTGATTCATGTTCAGCGGGAATGATCAAACTCGGGAGATCAAGGCATGGCAAATTAGAATGCTTCGACTTGTGGTTTGATGCAAAAGTGAATTCGAGGATTGTTCGGATTGGTGATTGACGATTAAGTGAACTTGAGGATTGAGTAGATCCAATCTGCGTATCGAGAATAAATTAGTCTAGACTTAATGCAAGAGTTACACCTCGATGAGAATGATTATCCTGTGGGAGCGTTGGTATGGTGATTTCATGTCCACCGCAGATAATTAGACTTGCGTGAGATTGGGGCGTGACATATTATTATGCTAGATGACCTTGTGATCAAATACGTGAATTGTGATAAACGACTTAGAAAATATGGAATGAGAATTATGGTTTAGCGACGAATCGTGTCGTATCATGCTTGACTTGGAAAGGATGGATAGGTGGATTATATCAAACGTGTTCAAAGAGATAGACTATATGAATTCTTTATTGGATGAACGATATTGATATGTCGAGGAATTGGTTGAACATGATTTACCATAGGATGGTTTTGCTGAACGACTCAGACCCCTTGTACTAAGTATTGTAAGTGCGAATAAGAGAAATACATGCTCGATATTTAGAAATCTGAGTGATACAAGCTTGGGTAGAAAACCTGTATTATCAACTTTGATATAACCTTAGGATTGGGGTCAGTGTTAATATTATTATTGGAGAACTATGATTCCAATACTGATACTGACTTTAGCCTGGGAAGATGGCCTAACAGGTTAGGCGAAACGTCCATGTTTCGAGAGGTAACTTCGATGCGATTGATCTTGAGGATTGATAGGATTGGAGAACAGTATTGATGGATAGAATGATTCATAGGTATGGAAACCCCACTCACGAGGCTCGACTGAAATGCATATATTTCAGGGACGCCTAAATATATGTACAATCCGACTCAAGTAAAAATGACAGATTCTCTATCACGAGGCTTGGCTGACATGCATTTATTTCGAGTATGCCTGAAATATATGCACGATCCAACTAAGTGATATGTTGAATTCAAATGAGACTGTAGAAACTGAGAGTAACTGAATGTTGAATCAAGTTATAAGTCGAAAAGTGTACTCAGTTAGTTTCGAGGACAAAACTTTTTCTGAGTGGTGCATAATGTAATATCCCGTCCCGCTCAGCTCAATTAGAGGAATCAAAATGCCAATGGCGTTCGGACTTAGCCATGCAACGGCTACTCGAAGACCCACTCGGTCGAGGCGACTCCTCGCTCAGATGGGTAGCTTCGGTAAACTTGCCTCAGCTTGGCCTTCACATTAATAAAATAAAAGTTTTCAAATGCATAAGTAGGCTTGATAATAAAAGAGGCAAATCCACATAGCTAAGGAAATAATCCCAAGTCAGGTCGGATTGATTTAGAATATGGAAAGGTCCCACAGTCGGCTTAGAAGTATCTCACGTTGTGCTTTCAAAATGACGCTCGATCCTTCGTCCTGTGGCTTGAAAGAAGGAAAGTTGGTCTAAATTGCCACAAAGCTATAAACTTAGCCTAAGTCATAGGCGTCACACGTATAGATGCTTGATAAAGCAAGCACGGTCCCATCGTCCAAGGCTTGGCATATCCTTTGCTCGTCCCACGGGTTAACTTGTATCGCACGTCTTGTGGCATAAGTCTAGGCATCCAAAGAACTTGGTTGTTCAAGTCGAACGCATGCACGACACGTTCCCACGATGGAGGCTTGACATTGTTCGATATGACAAAAGGTTGAACGAACTTTTTGTATATTGAACGTAAAAAAGAGTACAATCGATTCTTATGCAAAGAAATCTAAGTACAAAAGTTTCTAGAAAAGTGTGACGGTAGAGATCGAGCACTACAGCGACTCCTTTACTCCGTTGACGATCTGATGATGATATGAGACTTGCTCTGACTTTCTGGTGCCTCGATGGAACACTAGGGTTGCCGATCAGGAGGATGCTGAAGTTAAAAATTTTGATAATTCTGTGGATCTTTTTCTCCTTGTCGTTCATGCTGTTGGGGAAAAACCTCTCATATTTATAGGGGAGAGGGGCACATATGCGATGTACATTAGGGTTTCGAGATATGAAGGAATCTACCGTCCTTACACGGTGTGGGCTTCTGTGGCGTTGACACGTGACGGGTGTTGAGATTTTCCTCAAACGAGATCTTTGGTGGTTATCAAAATAAACGAATGAGGTGACACATGGCGTGTACCGATTTGCTTATTCGGATGTAGCCGAGCAAATCTTAGGATTTTATCTCAGATTTGGATTCTGTGTAATCTTTGTCCGAGATTTAAATCAATCTGATAAGATATTTCCATTTATCAAGTTGATCAATCCCAATCCTATCTTTGAGAGAGGTGGTTTAAGCAAACTGATTGGGTAGGACCATGCTGTCTGTGCTTCAGGCAAGGCTAGCTGCACTTCTGGAACGACGATTAGACTATGCTTCTGGAGATGACGGAGCCTCTGTGCTTTAGGGTGACAACTGGACTAGGTTTCGAAGACAATGGGGCCTATGTGCTTTTAGGGGCAACGAGTAGGCTGTGTTTCGGGTAAAGTCACTGTGCTTTAGGACGACGAGTAGGCTGGGCCTTCAGATAGACCATTTTACTGTACTTTAGAGTAGCAGTCGGGCTTGTGTTGGAGGCAAACGATGTCTCCCAAGTCTTTGCTGAGAAAAAGGGGCCGTTGAGCTGGCCGAGTACTTGGATCAAAGCAGCTGTCTGCACTTCTGAGAGGGATATGTACTCTCTGTGCCTTGGAGACAAAGGAATACAGTGGGTGCCTGCGCCTCCGGTTGGAGACAACTTGGCTTCTAAGTCTTATTTTCAGGAGAAGTAAATGACTAACCTTGAATGCAAACTCCTTCTTAATTGCCACCGTTAATTGGGGAATTCCAAGGAGCATTTGAACAGTTTGGAGACTCAATTGAATGGGCCTATTAATGGAGACCCATTATGCCGAGTCCTAGGCTCATCCCATTAATGAGGGAATTTTGACCGTCGGCCAAGTGACCTATAGTTTGGACCACTCCCGGTCCTATAAAAGGGGAAGTGTTCCTCTGAAGAGTTACTATCTTTTTCCTGGCACCCTTCACCACCATGTTTGATCCAAACTTAGCTTCAGATGGCCGCTGGCCTTACATAAGTCAGCTGTTGGTTGGGGCTTCTCTCGTTCGAAGGGGCCATGTTCTTGTAGAAGAACTCTTTGTAGAAGGAGCCGTCATCTCTCTTGAGAAGTATCCAAGTATCCTCTCTAAGGAGTTTGACTCTGGGCAACGTCTTGGAGGTCTTAGAGGTCCAAGCTACGGGGTTTAGATTGGTTGCCCATCCGATGAGCAGTCGGCCGTGCTCTGCCCCACTCATTAAGGGCTGCGGGGCTTCGCCGTGTTGTGTTCTGGGTCTTCCACTACTTCTGTATATATTGGAGCCCCAACTTCTCTCAGCGGTAAGATGATTTGCTCTGACGATATTATGAGTCAGCGGGGAGGAGACTTTGATAGAGACTGTATACACCTCCTATGGTCTTTCTGCCCATGATGATCACACTGTGGAGGCTGCCCGATGAAAATGAACCTTCTCGTGGATCTATAGGAGTTTCTATTCCCACTTATGTAGCAGAGACTTTGTAATTGATCCCAGTAATTAGGATTCAGGAAGTTTTCCTCTTATGTAACTGCGACAAGTCTGTGATAGACCTTTGTAGCCATGATTAATGAAAAGAGTCTTTTCTGAACTTCATTCTGAGAATGTCTCTGTCTTTGGCTGGTCTGTGCGTCTGATCGCCTGCGCTTGTATGAAGCTGGGGGGTAACAAGGATACCCGCCTGTGCCTATGGATTCTGTATTTTTTATGCTTCTACAATACCCCCTTCAAAGTGTTCTGAACTTGAGTCAAGCTCGGGATACTTTAAACAGAAGTATGACATGTGTTCCTTTGTAGGCGTGCTGCATATCATGTCTTTTGCCAGGGTGGCATCATGCCTAGGCTTCGACATTAAATATATTAAGCCGTCTCCTCCTTAAGCATGATCATGACTCGTCGTTTCTAGAGAACATTCATCATGACAACCCACGACGTCCGAGGCATTTTGTCTTCTCTTGTCGACGTGGCTATTCCTATAAGTAGGAATATTGGGGGAAGGAGAGATCTTTCTGTCTTCACCTATTCCTCAGAACTTTATGTCAGAGTTTCTTCTACTTTCGATCCCTAGCTTTTCCTGCCATAGCCCTCAAGAAATCAAGAACTCTGGAAACACCTCCGGCTAACTCCAATAAAACTCATGGTGAGGCGGTTAGTCCTCATCAGCCTTGAATGCCTACAATGGCTAGTCCTCAAATGGCCATAGAACTGGCGAGGCCATCTAGGGCGTCCAACGTACGAAGATCTGGAGAAGGAACGACGAGCAGTCGTCAGGTCCAAGGCAAACAGTTGGCCTCTAAGGCCATCGTTGTCGAACGACCTCCCGTCGAAGGGAAAGTGTGGCCTCCTGTTGTCGGTAAGCACCTGATCCCGATTCTTGATTTACTGTTACATGTGAATGGCTTTCTTTCGGCCATGCCGTTTCGAAACGACGTTGACGTTCTTGACTTTTTTCGACGTTGTTTTAAAAATGCGCCTACATTGCATTTTCTTCGTCGCTTAAATGTTTAGCTAGCGTGCGACCCTCACTTCTTATTTTTTTGACATCCATTATGCAGTTTTCGTGTCTTCATCTCTTTTCGGGGACATCCTCTTGGCCCTAGCCGTCAATAGTGAAGGCAACGGTGCCAGGGAGGCACTTGCTAAGTCCACTGTGCAGCAACTCGCCTCAGATCAATCAAGGGCTCGTCTGGTCATGATTCGGGAGCAGGGGCTCACCTATTTCCGTCACACGATGGACCGAAGCCGATTGTCAGGTCCTCGTGATGTTGCCGAGATGCTGAAGCCTCGCTTCCTTTTTGGTGACGAGTTAGAGCTACAGGACTCGATGGTCTTGGAAATAACCGAGAATTGGTATTTCGAGAACGACGGTGGCACTCCTTTGTTCGTGCCTTCTGTCTCTCATCATCTTCCGCTTTCTGCCTTCTCTTGCCTGTCTGAAGCACGTAGCATGTATTGGGATTTGACCCCAGAGTGTAAGGACCTATTGATTGGTCGCATCGAGGGGGAGGTATGCTCTGACCCGAAGTACTGCTTCCGGGCCATGCCCGAGGGGCCGTCTACTACGCTGCATGTCCTGCTCCCTGGTCATGTATCAGATGTGTTCGCTGAGGTGCATCCCCATCATGCCTCTCTTTTTGCCAATAGACTATTATTTGCCTGCTGTTCTTATCCGAAGGGTGGCCTTCATGTCAACGGCTGGATCCATCCTGAGTTGGAGTGGAAGGCATTGTCTCTTTGGGTGGTGAAAAAGTTTAAGGGGGACCTGAAGAACGCGTGTATTCACCGTTGCGTTAAGGCCACCATGTACGGGATCGCTGTCAACCGTGCTATTTTCCTTGCCCTACTGGTGATGTTCAACTATCACACAGGGACGTTTTTTACCCCTTACGGAGAATTAGGCCTGGCTCTTCACGAGATGTGTGCCATCTCAAAGATACCATGGGGGAGTCAACCTTATGAGGAGTATACTCCCTATAAAGAGGAGTTTCTCGCCATGGAGACCAAGTATCCTGCCATGATAGATGTATGCAAGGAGCTGTTCTGCCACTACCAAGTGTGCAGACACCAGGACAAGGCACAGGACCCACCTCATATCCATGCTTGGGTTAACTATATTTTTATCTGGCTTCCATCAATGCCGGGGCTACCTTACTATACCGTGCGCCCAGCATATACTGCTGACGAGGTGGATGACTTGATGAGTGCTACTGGGGTATTGGTTCCGTCCGTGGATGCTGAGGGTAATCCCAATTCTGACATTCACAGCTTCTTCAGCCAAAATTTGGTCCCGGTGAGCCCTAAAGCGGCCTTGGCAGCCTTCTTGATGGTGTGGCTGCAGAAGGCCGTAGTGTCGGAGGGTTCTGGGCCTGCTGGCCGGATCAGCCAGGACCTGATCTTACCCGTTGTGAAGCTTGCTATCGAGCCACCTTTGTCGTTGTTACCGGCGATGGTGTGTAACGTCCTGCGCGGCCTACGGAAGTTTTTCTAGAAAATCTTTGATTGCGGTGGAAGCGATTAGGATTTCCCGTCAGTCGTGCTCCCCTATCGTTACCTGATGGGTTGGTTAGCTCTACACTACCCCGGTCTGATAAATTCCAGCACCATCTTGGGATACGAGGCGGGAGATACGACCCTACAAAATTACGAGAATGCGGTGTGGGTTCCCAGGACCTTCCAACTTGTCGGTGGATGCTGGGTCGATTGGGAGAGTATGCTATCTACAGGGTTGCACCATCCTACAATAGCTTTTGTTCAGATGAGGGGTTGGTGGACGAGAACCTGACCTCAGGGGCGTTCTTCTAGTTGCAATCTATTCGTCCTTCCCACCTGGTATACCGGAATCAAAATCGGGTGTTCTTGGAGCCTTATTTGCCCAGTCGCTTCGCTCGCCAATTTGTCTATAGCCAAACGGTGATGGGTAATCCGAGCGTCTGTCTTGGCTATGAAAGTGGCCTTTTAGATGGTGCTCGGGCCTGGCATTATTATAATGCCGGTCGTACAGGCGCAGCCTTCACCACTCCTTTGATACAGGGGATCCGAGTCTTCTGTACTCTGCTGCTCGGCTTTACTGCGTCTATAACACTTTCTTGTCGGAGTACGATCGTCAGCGGAGTCTGCTCAAGGGGACGAAGTTTGAAACAACTCCCTCACCCTTTCCGTTTCCCCACGGGCCGGCGCCCGCTGAGAGCGAAGCCAATGATGGTTCTAGCTCGTCTGAGGAAGAGAGAGAGGAGGAGCGACTCCTCGGTGACCAGCGAGAGTGTCCAATCTTGCCTGAGGAGATCCCCCTCCTACAAAAAGAGCCAGAATAGATTTTGCACCCGCGAAGGGTGTAGCGACTCGTTACGTTGGATCCTCCTCCTGGGTAAGTTATTCTGCTCTTTGAGCTCGCCCATTCTTTTGTATCTTATGATTGCGTGGTTTGAGCAGGTGGGACCCTCATGGTCAAAGCGGCTCAGGGGGCTCTCTGAAGAACCTGTGCCTTATGTGCCTTGAGATGTGGAGATAGAGAAGGGGGACACCACTGCTGCTCACTTTGACTTGGAGGAAATTCCTCCTTCTGCTCCTTTTGACTATTTGCAAAAGGCCGATACGGTGAATTTTGACGGATACGCATCAAATTCGTCGCGCACACGCAACCAATTTGAATTCCGTCAAAGCCCACACGTCCGCGAAGTCGATACGCACCTTTCAATGCTTTCGGTTCACGACCACGTCGCCCGATTTGGTGGGACGCACGTTATATCGGAAGAATTTTAAGTTTTTGAAAACAGTTTTCCTAGTTTTTTCTCAATTTTTCTACTGATTTCTATCACTGCACAATCAACTAGAATTAAAAGTAATAATGGGGTTTTAATCCTGTTTATGTCATCCATAAATATGTTCAAAAAGATTCCCTAAATTTCTAATAGGTTTCTCGAAATCGGCCTTCCAAACAGCAGGTTTGGACTAATATGGTTCTATTTTCGTATACAAGAAACGTGGTTTTTTTCTTCCAAAAACTCGATCGATTTATCATGAAATATAGTTAATTTGTTTCGAAACTAGTTGTTGGGTTTCATACTTGGTTAGGTTTTGAATGCAGAGAACAAATTGGTTTGAGAAAACTCGGCAAGATGAGGAAATAGAATACCTGTAGAGTCGGCCTTCCGAGGGTTGCTGCTGCTGCGTCCCGGTGCTGCGTGCGATTGCAGCATGGTTTTCGACGATGGCGCGGCTCTGCGGCATGCTTCCTGGCGTCGTGGGAGGCCACGGGTGTTCGCAGGGATTGGGGTCTGCTTAGGGTTTTAGGCTGTCGATCAATCCTTCTCACTCTTCCTTTCCTTTTATATATAATTTGGTCTCGATTTCGGTCGGGCTGCTGAGTATTTAGGGGGGGGGGGTCGGGTTCCTATTTAATGAGGCTTCTCTTCTACGGCTTTTAGTTTGTACGTTCCCGTATGGGAACATTACTAGGAATACTTTTATTTTCATTTTGTTTGTTTTTATTTTTTTCTTTCTTTATCTATATATAACCATATATATATATATATATATATATATATATATATATATATATATATATATATATATATATAATATGAATAAATATTTCATAAACCAAAATAAATCTTAATAATAATTTCCTTGTGTATGGTCTACACAAATATGCACACACATACACACACACACACACACACTATATATATATATATATATATATATATATATATATATATATATATATATATAAAATCCATTTGATAACGAATTATCAAAATAAATGAATAATAATGATATTGTTTAAGAACAATATAATAATAATAATAATAATAATAATAATAATAATAATAATAATAATAATAATAATAACCAATAAGAGTTTTTGGTGAACATATCATACCCCATCTTTATTTGGCCCTAGAAAATCATACAAATATTCTAAAGCGCCATTTAAATATTAATAACACCTATTTTGTACGAATAATAAAATATTTAGAAAATATTTATCAAGTCCTAAAAATAAATAAAAAATATTTGTACACACACAAATGGCTGTCTTCGGTCTCACTACATGCCTACAAGGGTTTGGATTTGGTTCGGGTCCAGTTCGGACTAAATTGGTACAACCAGGTCACCTAAACGTAAATAAAATAATTAATAAATAAATAATTCGTCTGTGGGGGGTTAAGTTGCAATTTGGCCTGTTTTCCTAGTTAGAACACACCTATGGCTCGACCTTCCCTACCATGGGTAATACACTAGTCAAAGCATTTGACTATGCTCTCCGTGCCACAATTTCTAGTCATCTCGTACTCCAAAACTTAACCATGGCTAAGGTCATCTATAATAATAACTTAAATAATTAAAAATATTCATAAAAATCCATAAAATCCTACTTAAGTCAAATAAATAATAAAAAAAATAATTCAAAAATTCAGGGGTGTTACATTCTACCCCCTTAAAAGAATTTCTTCCTTGAAATTAAAATAACTCACTATAGTAAAAGAAAGATATGTTAATCGTTCTAAAATGTCTAAGGTGTGCTATGTCTCTATTGTTATTCCTAAGCAAACATGTAACAAGCAAGCATAACTAATATTCTACTCTCTATCATTATTATATAAGCCTTAAGTTGTTACCTTCAGTTGCTCCCTGTGTTGCTGCTCCGTCTTCAATCCTCATGGTAAAGGCCTGTCCGGGTCGTGGTGCTCCCGCCTGCTGTCTCGCCTGCATGAACTATGTTGCCTGGTCGAAAAGTGGTCCTCGTGGATATCCTCCTTGGGCTGGTACTAGTGGTGTTGGTGGTGCTAGTCTTTCAGTGCGCTTCTCTAAGCAAGTGTGGATATGGTGCTGATGGGAGCCGCAACGTAAACACAACTTCAGTCTTCGTCGGTAATCCTTTTCGACATGTCCTCTCTTCTGACAATAATGGCAGATGGGAAGTTCACTATTTGTATATGGGCGACTCTTGGTTGTTGTTGTGCGACGATGCGTCTTTGAGGTCCTCCTGTCGATGCTTTTGCTGATGGTGTTGTTGGTTGTGGTCGCTTCTCGCTGGTTCCCTTTCGATGGACTCGCTCTAAACGTCATGCTGCAGTAAGAACTCCGGAGTAAGTAGTAGGTGCTACAACCCCAATAAGCTCATGTAATCTGTAGCTTAGTCCTTCGTAGAATTTTTTGGCCTTCTCTTCTTCAGTCTGGATCAATGTAGGTGCGTAGCGGCTCAGTCGTAGAAACTCGGCGTTGTATTCTTCTACTGTCATGCTTCCTTATACGAGATGTAAGAATTATTTTCAAAGTTCTGCTTTGAAAGTGGCCGGGATAAACATCTCTTGGAAGAGTTTGGAGAACTCCTCCCAAGTGACATTATCATGCCCAAGTCTTCTTTCCTCCGTAAGCCACCAGTGGTGCGCATTGTCGATCGGCTGCATCTTGACGGCAGTCATCCAACGATCTCTCAGTAACTCGGCCGCCTCCAACTACTGCTCAATGTTGGTGAGCTATTCATGAACTTCGGTGGGCTCCTCCTTGCCCGAGAACTTATCTGGCTTCAAATGGCAAAAGTTTGTGATGGTTCCCGTCGTCGTCTGGGGAACTGGTGGAGTGGCTCTCTCTAGTGCTAATGCGATGCGATCCTCGATGTGCTCCGTCTGTCCCTGCCGGGCCTCCAACTGAATTTGTTGTTGTGCTTACATCATCACGTAAATGGTCGGGAATAGCTGCTGGAGATCTCTTACCTATCCAAGAATAAACTGGAGAGATATAGCAGGATATATGGTCTAGAATAAAACATATAAACATGGTAACATGACAAGTAGTGACGACTGTAATAAGAGAGACAAGGATACACTATCTACGTGTTTTGAAATATCGAATTTGACATGTGAACGACTAAGGAATAAATACAGCATACTGTATGTGTCGTGTGCAGCTACTATCAGTCATGATCAAATATTTTGGGATGGGATGGGTAGTTCACACGTCTACTAAAATATTTTCCCGCCCAGCTAGTACTCATGGAATCAAGTCGCAAGCATGGTAATCATGTAAATGCCAGTCAAGAAGTATAATAAATCCATGATACTAATCTCCGTGTGACGTATGTGTCAACAAGCAGCAAGACATATGTATAAACATGAAACATAAAAACTACTATGAACCGAAAAACAATCAGAAAGTGCACTTGCCTGAGATCTTTAGATGGTGAAACCGATATTCCCATTAGGTCCAGGATGGTCTGTCATGGCTAGGGTCAATGTGAAGTAGTCAGAACTCGCACGAATTACGATCGTACGATTAGCACGATCAAGACAAAAATCAAAGAAAAATTCATCTAAATAAATATATATTACTATTTTAGAAAACATGCTTTGATATTTGTAAACTATTAGTCAAAATATTTTAAATAATCATTTTGAAAACTATGTAAAATTATGCTTAGGTTAAACCATAATTTAAATATAAGAAAAATATCATAATAATATTATATTTAAAACAAATGAGCAATAAGGTTTAAAGCCCATTAATCCAAGATAATATATAAAATAGTAAAACATTATAAAGCCCATAATGAAATATACCCTTAAGCCCTTTTTAAATATACTTTTAAAGTTAC